>VZRX01006169.1:267-25203 GCA_013398075.1 Notiomystis cincta
CCGGGGCTCGGAGCCGGTCTGTGGGAGGAGGAGGAGGAGGAGGAGGAAGGAGAGGGAGGGGCGGCCCCGCTCGAGGATGCTCGGACCGGCGGCGGGGCACGGCGGCACTCGGGAGGGAGAGACCGGACGCGGCGGGAGGAGCTGCGGGGCCGCTGCGGGCGGGCTGCGGGCCGGACCCCCGGAGCTGCTCGGGCTGGGGCACGGGCACCCCTCGGTGCCGGCCCTTCTCTCCCGATGCCTCTCCCGAGGGCACGGGCCCCTCCAGCGCTGTCTCCGGCTGCAGCCGTCCCTCCTGTGCTGGTACCGGGCTCCTGTGGGTCCTCCCCGAGCCCTGCCCCGGCCTCCCCGGGCTGCAGTGCCCCGAGGCGGGCAGCACCCAGCAGCCGCAGCAGGACAGGCCGTTAATCCCGCATTTCCCCGCATTTCCCGTGGGTGTTCTTGCTCCAGCAGCTGCTCCCTCCCCGTCCTCCTTGCTCCAGCTCCCGCTCAAGCCAATATTTGGGTGGCCCCGGGGTGGCCCCAGGGTGCAGTGGGGATGTCCTGGCTGCCCAGCCCTGGCGGGCTCCAGGCTGCATGGCTCCTGGCAGCAGTGAGGGCAGCAGCAAAAGCTGAGAGAAGAGCGGCTGTGGTGGGTGTAACCTCCAATCCAGATGGCCCAGCATCCCATGCCCAGCAGCTCCAGTTGCCTGGGACAGAGCAGGACTAGAATTCCTACCGCGAATTTCCTGTGATACCCTTTCTCCCTGCAGGGTGAACCTTGCTGCACTCCTGAGTTATTCCTGCTCTGCTTGGGTTTGTGTAAATGTTTGTGCATCTAAACCCAGCTCCATAGGGCTGCTACCACTGAGAACTCTTTCCCTTTCCCTTTCCCTTTNCGGGGGAGCCCCGGGCTCGGCATCCCGTGGGAAACAGCTCCGCTGGCCCGCGGCCGGGCCCGGGCGAAGCCAGCCCCGCGCACGCTGAGTACGAGCAGATGTTACAGGCAGCGCCTTCCCTGCTCCGGCTCCGCTCGGCCCCGCAGAGAGCGTCCGCTCCGAGGAGAGGGGCTCGGCGGGNCACTCCTTCTCCCCTTTTCCCTTTCCCCTTTCAGCTCCCTTAGGTGCCTTGAGCTCCTCTCTGTGCAGAGAGCTGAACAGCGTCTCCTGCAGGAGCCTTGGAGCTCTCCCTGTTGTCATTCCCTGGCCTGAGGGGCTGCGGCCGCTGCCGCCTGCCTGGGTGGAACCGAGGCAGAAGGAGCCGAGGAGTGCCGGTATCTTGGTTCTGTTCCCAGCACAGATGGGGAAACTGAGGCACGGGGTCACACCCCGCTAGGACGTGGGGAGGGTGAAGTCAGCCCGATTCTCTTGGCTTGGCCAGCCTCAGTCATGAATCATCATCCGGGTAAGGAGAGCATCTGGAGCCCATCAGGGCTCTGCTCCCTCCCCATTCCCAGCCCACCCGCCCTTCCCAGCACTGACCTCTCCTACTGCCAGCCCAGAAGGAGCACATGGACAACGTGCCTGATTCTGTGGCTTTTCCACACAGATCTGTGTGTCCTGAGATACAAGCACGAGGTCCAAACTGTCCTCACCAGCAGCTGCAACACACACTTGGGCACTGTCCTGCTGGTCAGGGCAAGGGCAACAACCCTGCCAAAATGGGAATTTATCCAATCTTTGGTGCAGTTTTCAGGCGGTTTCCTCTTGTTCTGTCTCATGATGCAGGTTTGTTGTGGCAGCAGTGCCCAGGTCTCTAGGCTGGCTTAGCCAGGAGGATTTTAAGCCAGGTAAGTGCCAAGGGCTTTTCCTTTTGCTTTCCTCATTTCCAAACCTTTTTCTGTAGCTGGAGAGGGGAGAACACCTTGCTATTGAGTGTGAGCCGAGACCCGGGCTGCGGGAGCCAAGGGATACATGAAACCATCACATCACAATAAATGACAAAAATCTGGTCGCTTAGCAACTTAAACTGGCTTTTCTTTCCTAAATGGATTGTGTTTTCTTGAAGTCTTCTGTCAAATATTTAGCGTGAGAAAATTACAAGGACCCTTTCCATGTGAAGTTTACTGCACCATGAAGTCACCACATTATCCTGATGATCAGGAGCGGGGCTGGCCAGGGTGGGAGGACTGGAACGAGGAGCCACAGCCCCGCGATGGCTCTGGGGCTGTGGGCAGGCCCCAGGGAGAGATGCCGGCAGAGGCAGTGCCAGAGTATTGCTGTGGTTCTCCGCGGGCCCGGGCCCTGGGCGCGGGCAGAGCCGGGGCCGCTCCGGGCCGCAGCCGNGTCAGGGAATGGTGGTGCCGACTCGGCTCAGCGGGCGGTCCTGACCTTCTCCCCGGTTTGTCCCGAGGGCTCCCACTGCCTCTGCCTTGTGTCTTCTCCCCGAACATGTGGTGCTTGAGTGAGGACCATCGGCTCTCGGCACAGCTGCCTATCCCACACTGCATCCCTGGATGCTGGTAAATCCAGAGCAGCGTCACTGGTTGGATCAGCCCCACGGGGTTCAGTGTCCAACAGCCAAATTCTCTGCTTTTGCAGAACCGTTTCTTGCAGCTCCAAGACCTCTGGCGCCAGGGCAACACTCGGCTGGAGCCCACGGCTCTGCAGGTGAGCCAAGCGTGGCTCCTCACGGGCGGCTTCTGCCGGGAGCTGCTCCAGCTGCCTCCCCACCCCTCAGCAGCGGCTCGCTGGTGCTGCACGGATGCTGGATCGCCCGTGCCCAGCGTGGGGCTCCCACTGGCCTCCCAGTGCCCACTGGAGGGTGCTCTCTGCCCGGATTTAGAGGCTTCTAAGCGTCTTTTTGATGAGAAAAAAAGAATGGACAGGTTGGAGTAGTTTTGGTGGGATCTGCGAGTCAACTCTCCCTCAGCGAGAGACAGCACTGGGCCCTGCTGGGCACCATGCAGGATCCCCACGGCGGTCACTTGCCCCGGGACCGGGTCCTGCCCCGTTTGCTTCCCCCCGCAGGTTGATTTGCCCTCCCGGCTCTGCCGTGGGGCAGCGATGCTGTGGGTCAGCAGCTGAGGCTGCTCCACGTGCCCGAGCTGTGGGTGAACGGCTCCAGCCCACGGCCGTGCCCCTCACCGTGCCCCTCGGAGCCCGTGTGCCTGCGGGGCCCCTCTGCTGCTGCTGCTCCAAAGCCCGGCAGCTCCTGCAGCCCCTGCTCCCCTCCAGCCCTCCCATGCCATGGTGCCAAGCAGATCCCAGCATGGGCACACGGGCTGCCAGGGCCACGGCTCTGCTCAGACACAATCCCATGGCCCAGGGCGCTGAGGCAGGACAGGGAACAGCACCTGGGATCGAGCTTTTCTCCAGCACAATTCCCTTGATTTCCCAAGCTACACACAGGTTTTTGGAACTTCATCCGAGGAGCAGGAAATATCCCCACACCTCCCAGCCCCTGTCCTCCTGCTAAAAATTAATTGGCACAGCCAATACCCCAAGGGTGTCTCCTAAAACCAGGTCTGTCACTGATGCCATTTGCTACCAAAATATGCTACAGCATCCCCTGTTCTTGGCTCACTCTTGGTCCTACTCATTGCAGCAGCTCCTTTCCCCTCCAGATTCACTCCCCCCAGCCCTGGCAGCCCCCAGTGCACTCCAGGGGCTGGGCTTTGTGCTCCTGAAATGCAGGTGCTGAATAACTTGTTCATTGGAGCAAATGTTCAGCTACAAACTCGTCCTCCAGCTCCCTGGCTTGGCTGTTCAGAGGTGCAGTGGGCTTTCTGGGTTCAATTACCTTCCCTCTGTGTCGTCTGTGGACTGGGCTGCACTCTCCAGCTCTTTGTCCTTTCCAGAGTGCTGTGGAAAACATTAACATGCTCAGAGATGAGATCCATGGTGGAAGTGTTCATGAAAAATTAAATATTGAGTCCCTTAGTTTTCTGCTCAAGTAATTTTTTCCATACAGGCACCATTGCCCTGGCTCTTACCTGCCTGTAGTTCTGCAGCCCTCTGGCTACCCCAGCCTCCTGCTGGGAGCAGGAGCAGTACCAGGCTTGTTTTGGAGACACTGACACATTTTCCATCACAGAATTCATGTCATCCCATCTGTGCTCCATTAGCCTATTTTTAATCACAATTTAAAGCCTTTTTCCAGGAACAAACACAAACTGGCTGGCCTGTAACTCCTTGAGCCCCTGGTGATGTTCTGGTTCCAGGTATGTGAGCTGCTGCCAGGCAGAGCAGAGGCTGCAGCAGCAGGATGAATGTTCAAAGATTCATGGGGTGGTTTGGGTTGGAAGGAACATTAAAGCCTGTCTCATTCCACAGGCAGGGCCACCTTCCACCAGCCTGGCTGTGGGGCAGCCACAGCTTCTGGGCACCCTGTGCCAGGGCTTCACCTCCCTCACAGGGAAGAATTTTGAGAGCAGATCAGCAATTAACACCTCCCTTTTTGTATAATCACATTATCACACCTGCTGAGTCACTGCTGTGCACTGAAATGGTTTTCAGCCCCTCCAAACCTCAGCTCCTGCAACCCAGGATGGCAAATCTGCCAATGCCCCAGGTGTTCGTGCAGGTCCTGGCATCACATCCTTCCCAGGGAGGGAATGCCAGCATGCAAAGCTGCACTTCAGTGAGGAAGTGATATGGATTTAATGTGGTTTTGAGTTTACTCCCTCCAGATTCTCTCCGCACCCGGGCAGCACGTGCTGTGCTTGCTCTGTGGTGAGCCCCTGGCCCCCCAGCCCCAAGAATCACACAAACAGGGGTGTGAGGGGTCCATGGCTGGTCTCCTGGGGGTTTCCATCCCTCATACTCACATGTGAAGTGCCCCAGTGCTGGACACAAGCAGTGCTGCCCATGGCCAGTCCTTATGGCATCCCATGGGCTGAGGGTGGCAGGGCACTCTGTGCCCTTTGCTTTTTGTGCCCCCAATTCTCCTCCCCAGCCACTGCAGGGGGTAGGGGAAAACAGGGGAGGGAGAGGGTGGCAGTGTGGTTTGGAGGGGCTGGGTGGGGGCACGGAGTTGGGCAGAATTATTCCTACAGCAGGAGATCCTCCGAGGGGGAGAACGCCCCTCCGAGGGGGAGAACGTCCCTCCGAGGGGGAGAACGTCCCTCCGAGGGGGAGAACGTCCCTCCGAGGGGGAGAACGTCCCTCCGAGGGGGAGAACGTCCCTCCGAGGGGGAGAACGTCCCTCCGAGGGGGAGAACGTCCCTCCGAGGGGGAGAACGTCCCTCCGAGGGGGAGAACGTCCCTCCGAGGGGGAGAACGTCCCTCCGAGGGGGAGAACGTCCCTCCGAGGGGGAGAACGTCCCTCCGAGGGGGAGAACGTCCCTCCGAGGGGGAGAACGTCCCTCCGAGGGGGAGAACGTCCCTCCGAGGGGGAGAACGTCCCTCCGAGGGGGAGAACGTCCCTCCGAGGGGGAGAACGTCCCTCCGAGGGGGAGAACGTCCCTCCGAGGGGGAGAACGTCCCTCCGAGGGGGAGAACGTCCCTCCGAGGGGGAGGACGCCCCTCCTGCGCCGTGAAACAAACAGCACGAGGAGCAGCCTGGGCGGGAGGGGGGACGCGGCTCATCCCAGGCGGGCGGGGCCTCTGTCCCTCCGCGCTCGCCCGCTCTGCCCAGCTGGACTCACAGCGCAGGGAACCGTCACCTCCACACTCCGGCACTTGGGGGAGCTTAGAGCAAAGCACCTCTGTGCCAAAACGTGATTTTACATTTTGGGCTGCAGCCTGAGTCCTTTCCTAACCCAAACTTTTGGTGTCTGCTGTGGCTGTGAATGGCCGAAGTGCAGCCGTGTGTGGTGCAGCAATATATCCAATTAATAAGGGCTGCTTTAGATGCAACACATACTTCAAAGGCATACTACATTACCAACATATTTTTCCCTGGCTTCATATAAATATTTATCGGGCCCAGGGGGGGTCACTACATGAAAATAAATAGTGTTGCTTTTTGGTATCACAATACATATTGCTAGAACAGAAATTAGTTATTTAATTCTCTTCACGTGCACCCATCCAGCAGCAGCACAGACCACGGCAGGGAGCTCTGTGCTCAGCCCGGGCGGCTCTGCAGAGCTCTGTGGGGATGTCCCTGTCACCTCCATCGCGGTGTCCCTGCCAGCTCCGTCCCGGCGCGGCGGCTGGCAGTGATGGGGACAGCTCTCGGGGCTGTCCTGTGGGTGTCACTGTGCAGTCGCTCCAGAGCTGCCGAGCAGCGCTGCCTGGGAGGGGGTTCGGCCCAGAAGAGGGAAGGAAAATATTCCTCATGGCCTGACATGCTGCCAGCGTTGCTGATGGCCAAGAGCTCTGGATTTGGGTGCTGGTCCCCCTTGGCCTGTTCTTTTCCAGTTGTTCTCCCCCTCCTGCTGAAATCCTGGACCTCACTCTGGTTCCCTCCTCCCGCCCCTGGCTCCATCTCCCGCTCCTCCCGGGCAGCTGCTGGGGCTCTGAAGGGCTGCAGTAACTCCTGGAAGTCCGGAGCTGGTGAGAAGCACACACGGGGGAGAGGCCCTCCCATGGGGCAGGTTTATTTACGATCCCCTTTCATCCCTGCTCTGACGCACTCAGCTCTTCCGAGCCTCCTGAACCTTCAAAAGCCACTTGTTCCAGTTTCTCTTCAGGTAAAACTTCACTTGTGGGTTAAAAAGCTCTTTCTGGAGGAAGAGCTCATCCAGCAAATCCACTTTAAACCTCTCACTGATCAGGGCCCTTCTTCCCTCCTCAAGACACAACCCCGGACTCCAAAATGCTGGGGGCACATGCAGCCTCTGCCCACTCACTGCCCACTCACTGCCCACTCACTGCCCACGAGCCCCCCCCCGGTGGGCTGAGAAGAGGCAGAAGATGCTCCTGTCAAGGCCAGGGCTGTGCAGCAGCTCCGGGGGGAGTGGAGCAGCCAAGGCTGGAGAGGGAGGAAAGCGATGGCAGGGAATGGGCGGGGCTGTGATTCCTTTTGTTAGGAAATCAATAAATCAGCTGGTCTGGCCTTAGGCATCTCATCCCACTCAGACATCCCGGCGGGAAGCAGGCAGTGCAGGGAGCTGGGGGCTCTGCAGAGCAACTGAAGTCGGAATCAGGAAACACCTAAAAATAGCAACCAGATGATCCCTGACCCCATTAGTCACCTCCCTCCCCAGAAGTACAGAGGAGACCAGCCTGGACTCCAGCTGAAGGCCTGCTCCTCCCCCGAGGGAGCTTCACTGAGGAGACAGATGTGTCCACAGCATCCCAGCAGTGCCGTTCCATCAATGGTGGCGAAGGTGGGATGGAGGGAGGGCTGGAATGAGGGGTGGGATGAGGGGTGGAAATGCCTCTACTTCTTTTTGCAGGCAGATCCACCTGAGACAAAGGTTGATGTTTTTGATTTCTCCTTTCATCTCGCAGCAGTTATGTCATTTATGTCCCAGCATTTCTGGCCATTTCAAACTCAGCATTCCTGGTGAAAACAACCGGAAGAGGCACTCGATGGTTTAACTTGTGACGGTTTAATTCCCTGTCCCCTGTTAGCATCAGCTGGTCTCCGTTTCAGAATTAGCAATGGTAATTGATACCTGAGCAGGGGATAACTGCTCCTGGGCTGCACTCCTGTCAGCCCCAGCGACAGCTCTGTCAGTCACCAGGTGATTTATGCAGGCTCAGAGCCTCGCAGGGATGGGGTTTGCAGCTCCTGTTGCAAGATGCTTTTATTTTTTTCCTCACCGCCCCTCACAGTCGCTCGCAGGTTGAGTTCATCATTATCACGGATTATTTATCTGGGGCTGGGACAGGGTGAGCGCTGCATTTGTTGCACGGGTGCAGGGGTGTGGCGCCCCGCGGCTCCTGTGCATGCCAGGGACAGCTCTGTGATGTGCCAGCTGCGGGCTGGAGCCCCCGGGCGGCGCCGGGAGAGGCGGGCGGTGCCCGCAGAGCCCCGGCGGCTGCCGGCTCTGCTCCAGCCCGCAGCCCTGCAGGGCCGGGCAGAGGGGCTCAGCCTCCCGCCCAGGTGTCCTTGGCAAGTGCCACAAGCTTGGATGGGAGGCTGCTGGGCACTTCAGCTGCCGCAAGGAGCGGAGCTGCGGGCTGGAGCCTGCCTGGCATCCCTGCGGGGCCCCTGGGCAGGCAGCCCGGCGTGCCTGGCAGTGCCCGCGGGGTGCCTGGTGCTGCCAGCGGAGCTCCTGCCCCGGTCCTTGCGGCTGGAACGCGGTGCTGTCTGCTGGGGAGGGCGGGCAGCTGCAAACCTTTGCCCGGGCGGGCGTGGCGCTGCCCGGAGCAGCAGAAGAAGCTGCTCCCCACGGGGAGGACTCATGTCCCAAGCACAGCCCTGTTTGGAATCACCTCGATGCCTGAGGCCAAGCACCTGTGGCCGCAGCTCGTCCCAGCCCCGTCTGGGACACGCGGAGGCAAACGCTGCCCCAGGAGCCCGGGGTGGCTCAGAGAGCGGCAGGGAGGCGCAGGGAAAGCGCCCTGCAGTGCCAGCCAAAAACCAAATAAAAGGCCCTTTGTCCTCCTCCTCATTAGTCTGTGTCTCCCCATGCAGGGGAAGTAATTATCCATTTCTTCATGCTGTTGTGTGCTCTTCACGCTGCCTCTGTGCGTGCCCAAACACCTTGTCTGCAGAGTCAATTGATGTTCTCACTGCCCATTCCCTGAAAGGGCTCTGTGTTCCCTGTTCCACGGCTTTGGGCTTTGTCTGCCTTTGTTGGTGGTTTGTTTTCCGGTTTTGTTCCCCCCCCCCACTCCTCGGTGCCCGCTTAATTAACTAAATAGGGGCAATTTTGCCTTAGGGTGGGATTATTTCCCACAGAGGAGAAGCAGCTCCGGCTCTCCAGGCTGTGCCTGTGCTCGGATACTCACCAGTGCTGAACCAGTGTGGGAGCTCAAGGCTCTGGACCCCAGCTCCAGGAGACCTCTCTACCCATGGGATGGGGCCACCTCTTCAGAAAAAGTAAATTCAAGGTTATGAAGGTGAAATCTCTGTTCTCTCCCACCAGTCTTTTCCCAGAGGGTCTGAATTCCTGTGGCCCAAAGAGTGGGAGGTGATTTTCTGGGGCAGCATCTCGTGGTGGCTGAGGAAGGAGTAACTCTGGCTGTGCCAGGGTTTAGTTCAGGTGCCAAATTGTGTGCTCAGCTCCTGAGCAGGAGGGTCACCAGCCCGCTGCCTGTCACCAGCCACCTGGGGCTGTGCTCAGACAGGCTCTGGCAGGAGATGGGGCACTCAGGGCTCTCATGGCTCCAGACACTCTCGGCTGCTCTGACAGCAGAGCCTTGCTGCGGCCAAACCTCTCCGCTCTGGCTCCTCCTCCAGCCACCCAGCCTCCTCTGTGGGGCTCTCAGATGTCACTGTTAACTTTAGGCTCCCTTTCTGTGGTGGCCTGTTTTGGGTTGGGTTGGTTCCCGTGTCCCCAGGTGTGCAGGCCCTCACCCAGCTCATCCTGGCCTCGGGACAGCACATCCCATGTTGCTCCTTGTTTGTCATTCCAACAATTCTGGGGCCACAGTTTTGTCCTGTCTGCCTGGGATGCCTGTGGGGACAGGTCAACACTTCCCAGTGCAGTGGATCCATGGGGCCTCTCTTCATCCCCCCTGAATTTTTCTGCTCCCCTTGAATGCAACCTATTTGTTAAATCTGTGGAGGTTTCAAGGAGCATCTCCAGAGCTCCCCATTGTCACACAGAGCTCTCTCTACCTCGCAGGAAACAAAAGATCAGAACAGGTTTCACAGGAATGCCTGCTCAGCAGACTGGCTCTGAAAAAGGAAATGGGTCCTCACAGAACTGAAATTTCCAACTCTGTTACAGCCTCTTCTTAATATTCTAAAAATATTTTAAGGCATTTCCTGAACTTACAGTGGGGAGTTACTTTGGGAGGGGCTCTGTCATTGAGACCAGCAGGGATCTGTGACTTCTTCTGGGACAAATTTGTATTTGTCAGTTAAACCCTGTTGGAAAGTGTCACCTGTCTCCAGTTCCAGTGGGAGCTGTAACCCATCCTCTCACAACCCAACTGTGAGGAGCAAAACCAGCACTTGTCACAGCCTTTGCAGCTCAGGATTCTCTCTCCTGTCACTTCACCTGGTTTTCTGCTGTTGGCAACCACATTTGTCCTTAATTTATATCAAATTAAACAAACAGCCAGGGCCAGGGCAGGGAGGGAGCTGGGTGCCCTTCACCCTCCCAGGGACAATGTGCCCTGGGAGCAGATGGACAGAGAGCAGGGGCCACGCCGTGGGGGTCACACACTTCCCTACATTTTCAGCCAACATTTATGCAGGGACTGAACAAAATTCCCTGTGCCTGATTATTATTAAATATTCCCCGAGCCACGAGGTCCTGGTGTGCATCAGCATATGGCAGAGCTGGCCACCGAGAGGGGGATTCATTAGTAAGACATTTTTATGTATGGAAAGAAAAACATTCCGATCCCTGTGGCTGGCAGCAGGCTGGTGTTTTACAGTTCTGGGAGGAATAGAAGGATCTGCTCGTTGGCACACTGCCCTGAAATGTTTATCAGCAAACATTTGTCCTTGTTTTCTCAAATAAAAAAATTGCATATTGCGTGTCGGAGTAACATTCTGCTGGAAATGGGCCCTTTGGAAGGGAATGGGCAGTGGAATCTCCGGCTGCAGAGATCCACTCCTCTCCCTTTAATCAGAAATGGGCCCATGACGTGGGGGGGAGTTCAGCTGGGAAGAGAAGGCAGAGGATGGAGGAGGTGGGTAGCAGAGCCATTAGGAACATTGGGAAGCAGGAACAGAGATGCAGGGCTCTGGAAGCAGCAGGAGCAGCTGGGGAGGGGGAATGAAGCAGTGTTCCATCTAAGTCAGGCTTGGGCTGGACCCAGAGGCAAACTGTACCCAGCCCACACCACACTGCTGATCAGAAGGAGCCTTTGCTCCAGTGGTGGGAAGGTGGCACCAGGGGACAGTAGCCCACAGGGATTTCTCTTCCAGAGGGTAAACAGGGCATGAAGATGCCCCAAACCAATGAGCAAAACACTGTGGGCAGTGATGTCACCTGGGCACTGAGTTAGCAAACGTGGCCCCCAGACAGCAAATCCCCCAGCAAATGCTTGGCTCCTGAAGGATGTGAGAGGCTGCTGCCCTGGGCTGGTGGGGCTGTGGGAACAGCAGCACAGGCTCCCCCAGGATGGGGACCCTGAGGTCACCTGCAGAGAGACCCTCCTGCAGTTCCCAGGCATTCCCAGGGCCAGCTCCTTTGGTGACCCCAGTCCTCAGGTCCTGGGGGGAGAAAATTGTGTCAAGCTGGAGGCAGGTTCAGCTCACCTCAGCCCCTTAAGGGGCTTGGGGTGCAGCACAGAAAACTTCCTTTTGATCCCTTCCTGAACCACACTATCTCCTTTAAGGCACTGGTGTCACACTCTGGGTCAGGACAAGGAGTGATTCCTGTCAGCACAGGACTGGCACAGTAAGGCACAGGGGGATGGAGCAGGTCAGCCCTGGATACTCCTGGATACAGCCTGGATACTCCCCCTGGGAGGGCCCAAGGGAGCTGCCCTTTAGCCATGGCCTTAGTGGAAGACCAGCACTGGAGCTCAGCTTTGAGGGAATCCTGGAGAGACCACTGGCTTTTGTTCCCAGCTTGTGGCCACTGGGCATCCTCTGCCTGTGCCACTGCCACCACAGACACATTCCCAGAGAGACCCTTCCCTCTGCAGCCCGGAATGTGCTGGCTCCCAAGGTCCATGTGCAAGGATTTCTCTTCCCTTGCCTCCCCCTTGTTGAATCAGTGGTGGCAAATTAGGTCATGCGGAGCTAAATTGAGCATTAACTGTTCTCCCTTCAGAACTGCGTCTGCAGCCTCTCTGGGGAAATCAAAACCATTTCAGAATGTGACTGGGTTCAGATCCTTCCCCTCCAGTGCTGGAGAACTCCGGGCTTTTCAGAGAGGACTCGGAGAAAGCGCCTGGTGAAGAGCAGGGCTCTGGGGAGGGATGAGGATGCAGCTGGGCTGGGGAGGGGCTGGAGTGTCCAGCCTGCCCTGGCAGCTCCCCCTCCTCAGCCCTGCTCCCATCTCGTGGTGCTGCTGTGCCTCTCCCTGGTTTCTGCACTCTCCATGCCCCTGGGGCAGTCAGCAGCTCGGGGTGGTGGGATCGGTCCCTCCGGGGTCTCTCACAACCCATCGCCCTCACCGCTGCTGCAGGACCTGGGAGAGCTGCTGAGAGTCTGGAGTGAGAGCTCCAGGCACTGTCCCGGCCCTGTGGGACTCTGTGTGGATTTGACCCGTGCTGGAGCCTCCATCCCTGCCCACTGCACTGCCCACGGCTCAGCTCCCTCCTCCAGGAACCCGTAGGGCAGCGGGAGCAGCACGGGCCCCCTGAGTCCTGGGCACTGCTGCCCGGGGGGGGGAGCTGGGACTGGGGCTGCTCTCCATCACCCTGTGAGCAGGAGCTGATTTCCATCACTGCCCTCGCGTGTTTCTTCCAGGATAGCAAGCTCCAGAGGCAGCTCGGTGGTGAACCACAGCACGTGGAGGGACATTCCTCCTCGCTCTGGAGGCACCTGGACCAGGGCTGGTGCAGCTCCTGCCTCTCCTGGAGGAACCCAGCCCACCTGGCCAAGCCCAAGAACCCTGGGATCAGTGTTTCCTAGGCACTGTGGTGTCAGTGATGGTGGAAAGGCACAGGAACTCCTTCCTGGGAGCTCGTGGCTGCTGTGGCACAAGGTGAGACGTCCTGTCTGAATGGAATGGTGCCTGCAGGAATACCGGGGTAAAACCTGGGAAAAGCTGAGTGCAGGGAATGACTCCAGCAGTGAGGCTGGGCTGGGCTAGGATGGAGCCTCTGGCTACACATACCAGAGTCACTCTCTGGGCTCCTTCCTCCTTCCCACACTTTTCCCAAGCTGCCCTCTCCAAAAAGGCTTGTCCTCACAGGCTGGTTCCATGGATACATTCCAGGTGAGTTACTGACACCTGAGGGGTGCTCGTGGCTGCCTCAGCACTGGTGGAATGGTGCTCTCCAGTGCATGAGATGGTGAGGAACTGAGCAGGAGCAGCCTGGGGTGGGCTGTTCATCCATCCTGCTCCCAGTGCCAGCACCAGGATGGACCCAGAACCTTGGATGTGCAGGGCGAGAGCGGCACTTGGGTCTGCTGAAGGTGGCAGAGCAGAAGGATGGAGCCACAGAAGCTGCTGAGAGAGGAAAGCAGCGTGTGGCTGGCTGGCTGGAGGCGTTACTGGCTGCCTGAGGGGAGCAGCCAAGTCAGGCTGTGCATCTCGGGAGAGCCCACCCGCTCAGGGGCTGCAGGGGCCCGGGCAGGCCCTTGGGAACTCCGACTGACGCCTGGAAAATCCTTACATGTATGGAAAACCCTCCTGCCCTCAGCAGCTGTTTGCCAGCAGTGCTCTGCCAGCCCAAAGCAGAGGACCTGAGTGCTGCACAGAGGAGGAGAAAACCCTGAGACAGTGCTCTGGTGCCTCAAGAACAGCTGAAGTCCTCTGGAAGCAGATTGTTCCTCATGCTCCTGACCCTCCCCTGGCTGCCTGTCCTGTGATTGTCTCAGGCACTGTCAGGCTCCAGGTGCTCCTCTACCTCATTCCCTGGGAATTGAGAGGGAGTTGCAAGTGGCCTTGCAAATAAGGTTTGGAAGGGACCTTAAAGACCATCTCGTTGCAGCCCCCCTGCCATGGGTGGGGTGCTGAGACGCCTCAGGGGTTTCCTGGGATGCCCAGTAGCCTGCTGTAAATACCCTGGGGATATTGCAGAACACAGTGGCCTTTGGGAAAACACCCACACTCCCTAAAATCGTTTCCCAGCCAAAGCTGAGATGATATTTAATGAGCCTCGGGTTTGGATAAGGCTGGTTTAAGCAGATCCTTGGGTTTTCTCAACTCTGCAGGGCTCTGAATGAGCAAGATTCCAAGTTTCTGCCAGGAACAAATGTGTGCTTGCACAGATGGGAGGGTTACCTGGTTCCCTCCATCTGAGACGAGTTATTTACCATAAGCATGTTTGCACTGGAGTTGTGAAGTGAAGGCATGCTGATTGAGAACCTTGGAGCAGCTGTTGTCTCGGCATCCCCCAGGAAACTGTCACTGCCAGCTTTTCTTCCCATGGAAGTGACACTGCAGATCGGTCCAGGGAATGAGTGTTGTGTTGAGGAGGGGTTTCTGTCATGCTGCCAGGGGAATAGCAAATTCCTGTTTGATGCATTAAGCAGCATGTAAAAATTTAATCAAAACTGCATTTATTATACATGATAGTGGGGAAAAAAACCTGGTAAGGGCTTCTACTCTTCATTAACTGCCTTAAAATGACTCAAGAGGAGAGGGAAAGTGCTTCAGCTTAGCAGAAAAGCTTGAAAATAAGAGTGCTGCCATTAGTATTGTTAAGGTGACCCAAAAAGTGTTTGGGTCAAATGAATTCTCCCTGGATAAAGTGCAGTGCCTGAGCCAGCAATCAGAACAACCCAAGGGGTTGTGAGGTACTGGGGCCTTCATCCCCTGGGGTCTCTCCCTTCTGGCTGGTCCCTCCTGTGTGGCATTGGCTGGAGCTGGCTCTGCCTCTGGAATTGGCTTTTTCCATGCTGGATGCGGGGGCACAGCAGGGACACAGCCCCTGGGTGGGACTTTTGCCTCTCTAGGAAGGCAGAGGTGTCCCCAGGTGCAGCAGTGTGGGCAGCTCTGCTGCCTGGGCTCAGGCTGGGATCTCAGGTGGCTGCTGGGGGCTGCTGAAGCTGCTCTCACTCCCCCAGCTCTCAGTCCCGCGGCTGGCAGTGCACGGGCTGCTCTGTGTCAGCAGAGCCCGGGTGAGCTCGGTGAGCAGCAGAGCCCTAGGAAGGCGAATGGCGCTTCTTCCCCGGGTTACAGCGGAGTGGAGACACCGCAGCATCCAAGGAAGAGGCTCTGGGGCAACTCAGAGCAGCAGCACGGAGCAGAATGAAGGGAAGGGGCCGGGGAAATGAGGAATGTTGGACTGCAGGGTGAGGGGAAGTCTGGGAGGTGCCTCGGGGGGATTCCCTGCGCTGTTTCCCCTCCTGCTTTGCCTCCTGGAGCTGAAGGCTCCGGGGTGCAGCGGAGCCCGCAGGGGGAGAGGGCTCCTGCACAGCCCCGGCCTCGCTGGGCTGAGCTGCACAACCTCGGGAAAAGCCTCCCGGGCTGGTCTCCATCCTGCCGGGGCAGCAGGAGCGTGGCTCCAGCTTCCTGCAGGGATTCAGGCAAGGACAGAGAGCCTGGAGCACTGGAGCTCACTTCTGGCAGCTGCTGCTCTGCCTCAGCCGAGAGGGGCTGAGAAAACACGGGCACGTTTTTATGGGAAGGGTGAAAGCCCCAGGTGCAGATTGGAATTCTTAAGGGAGCATCTCCGTGCGCCTCTTTCCTCGTGGAGTGCAGCAGCACTGCCAAGGCTGAGCTGAGCCGTGCCTGTCTGAGCAGGGCTCAAACAGCCTGAAGGGTCTGGAGGGCTCAGCCGGAGGGAGGGGCTGGGGCAGCTGCGTGCTCCCGTCCTGCATCCCAAAACCCAGAGGTGTCAGGTCCCCTTCTGGGATGGGAAAGTGTCCCCTCCTCTTAAATAACCCCTTTGCATCCCCTCCTCTGCCTCCTCTCTGCAGCTACAGCCCTGGGGCAGTGAGGGAAAGGCTGGGGTTGGCAGTGCTGAGAAATCGGATAAATCAGGAAAAGGAAACTTTAATTTTTCTTCCCTAGCAGTTAAAAAAGAATTAAAAAAAAAAAAAAGAAAAAAAGGACAAGAAAAGAATGAAAAGAGAAAGGAGAAAAGCTGGTGAGAGGAAAATTAATCTGGAAATCAGGTCTCTAGGAGTCAGGGAGAAATTGTTTTCAGAGAGAAAATTATTGCAAAATACTGCATGAACAGGATTTTACCCTGTCAGACAAAAAATGCAGCTGAGGGAAGGCTGGGCTGGTGGCAGTGGTAATTGGTTCTGACTGTAATTTAAACAAGGCAGGAGCTGCTGGAGCAGGGCCTGGCAAAGACAGAATTCTCCTGCTTGTAAGAGGAGCTGGGTGGCCTATTGCTGGAAAACAACTTTGCTGAAATGTTTAATTTTGTGATGTTTTTTAAAGAAAAACGAGTCTATTTCTCTTTCCAAATTGATATTCTTAAATGCAATATGGGGTTTTTTTCAGATTAAAATGAAACAAACCCCGTCCCAATGAAATAGTTCAATAAGAAAATGGTAATACTTTTATTTTGGAGAAATCCAGAGTGGTTTTATTTATTTTCTTGCTTTAATACTAGGTTGAAAAATAAATACTTTGCCCTGCTCTGGTGTGTGTTTGTGGGGGTGGAGGGGTCAGTTGTGCCTGCTGCAGTCTGGGAGCCCTTTTTGTACTGAGGGGAGAAAATGTTGAAATGCAGAGAACACGTGTTGAGAACATGATGAGGGGTTAGGAGGTTATTTGTTTCTGGCTGTATTGTTGGGCTTTCCCTGGAAAATCAATAATAATCTCGTCCCCAAGTGTCAGCAGCTGCCAGGCAGCCTCCTGCAGACCCATGGGGATGAGCTGGCCGTTCAAGCCATCTAAACCTAAACCCTTGGATGGTTTGGGGAGAAGAGAAAACTCTTTTAAGGCCAACACGATGTTAAAATGTGGTTGTTTCTGCAAAGACTCCCTGCCAAGGGGACCCTGTCCCCACCACGTCCCTTTCAGCCCTGAGCCAGCTCCCAGGCAGGAGAGGGCTGACACTGGAGCTCAGCTGTGCCCAGGACCAAACCTTTGCTCCAGGCCAGCAGCACCAGAGGCCTCCCCTTTCACTCCAGTTTCACACACTGGACACCCCCAGGGGTTTGGAAATCCGTGGATGTGTCCATGCCTGTGGTGGCAGCTGGGGCTGTCACCAGCCTGGGAATACAAGAGAGAAAACTTTTATTTAATAGCAACTGTTGCCATAAAAGATGGAAATATTGAGTGAATGTCCCAGAACCTCCTCACTATCCCTGGATTTTACTGGGGGAGTTGCAGCCATAGCTCATATGTGAGAACTGTCTCCTGATGATTCCTGGGCAGAAGCAGTGCTTCCCAGTTTGTGCTCTTTGGTTTAATCTGATGTCCCAGCACAATGCCATCAGAAGGAGCCAGAGCTGTTAAATCCATCCAGGCCATGCTTCCCAAAACAGCTCCTGGATTTCCTTTCTCCCTCTGTGCTATTTATATTCCTTGTGCTTATGGAGAGAGCACAGCTCCAACGCTGCCTTTTCTGCAAGTAAATAAACCCTCTATTCTGTGTTCTTATTCCTTTTTCTTTTTCCAGCAAGCCTGAAATAAACACCCAAGCAGCAGCAGCAGGGTGCAGGGGGCTGTGAGCTGGGGCTCAGGGGGTGAATTCCCTCTCTGTCCAAAGGGGTTAAGTGAGAGATGTGCCCCAGCCAGGCGTCCTGGGGACCCCAGGGCTGGGAAGGATGCAGAAGAAGGGAAGCCCATCACCCCACTGGAGCTCATCCCCCCAGCCTGGCCCCTCTGCACACCACAGCCACACCTTGGCCATCTCTGTCACAGGCAGACCCCCTGGAAGCCCTGGATTAAGCTTCACCTCCTTTTTCTAATTTAAAATCCAGCTGCCTGCAGATGCATGTGCAGCTTCAGTGACTCCTCGGTCCAAAAAGCTGCTGAGTGGATAAATGGTTTGAAATGGTTGATGCAGAATCTGGGTCTTGGCATTTCCAGGAGGAGGAGTTCCCATGTCTTTTCATTTTACAAAGTGCTTGGAAATGAGTTAAAAGATCAGCTGAAATGGAATGGAAATTGTTTGAAGTTCTCTAAATATGTGTATATGGGTACACACACAGGGGAAAAAAGGGAGAAAGGGGGAATTCTGGTTTCAACTGTTTTCTTTTTGCCTTAGGTATATTAATTTTATTTCAGCTTTTCATCTGGTTTTGTAAAAAGACTCTTACCTTTTACTTTTCATTTTCTCGAAGATGTTTCCGGGATGAGGATGCAGGACACAGCATCAGCAGCCCGGGGAACAGGGGAGGAGCCAGGCACAAAACCTCGGTATGGCCTCAGGTTGGTGGTGATGGGAAGTGCCTGTGCCAGGAGTTCGGGAAGAAAGGAAAACCTCTGTGCAGTAGAGAGTATCTGCACTAAGGGCTTACACAGCATCCAAACCACAGGGCTACAGGCAGAGGTGTGATTATGTGGCTCATGCAATTATCACCATCAGGGAGGTGTTTTCCAGCACAGGGCTGAGGAATTCCAGTGCTGATGCGATTTCCTTCCTCTCTAATCCCTCAAGCCATTAATCTGAACAGACTTTTATCATCCCCCTGCTGCCTTCCTGTGCATGCAGGATGATGAATGATCTGTGGCTGCTCTGGGCTGCTGTGCTGTAATTTACTGCACAGGGCTGGCTCTGGGGCTGAGCTGGGCTCTCCCTCCCTGCTGTCCACAGCCACCAGCCCGGGCTGGGCTGTGTGAGCCTCACAGGGCAGGGAGCCACCAGCCAAGACTGCCTGGGGACTGCAGGGGGACTTTATTTTTTGTCCAGGTAGCAGTTTCTGCTTAATTTTCAGGGCCTGGGTCAACACAAGCATCTTTGGAAGCAGTGTTACAGCACCCTGCAGTGATGGCAGATCTGCAGCTGAGGCACCAAGCTGGGGATGCTATGCAGGGAAAAGGCAGCTGCTCCTGCTCATCCCCTCCATGGCTCCTCTGTGTCACCAACACTCTCTGGTTTCCCCCTGTGTTGTGCACCATGTGGCTCATGGCTCCCTGTGCTGGGGGATGCTGTGGGGATAGCACAGGGATTCTGTGGGGATGGCACAGGGATGGCACAGGGATGCTGTGGGGATAGCACAGGGATTCTGTGGGGGTGGCACAGGGATTCTGTGGGGGTGGCACAGGGATGCCTCCCCTCCCTGTCACCGTTGCTCCCATGTTACACTATCACTTGCTTATGTCGAGCACCTTCGGTGATGGAGGGGACTTAAGTGCCACATTTGATACTGAGTTAAAGGTGGGAATGTGCACTATTTCCCCCCTGCCCCCCAATAAAAACCAAACCCACTGTAGTGGTTTGCAGCTGTTTAAATCCCATTTTTCCCTGGCAGCCAGCACAGCATGCTGCAGCCTTACAGAGGGTTTGGAAATGGGGAAGGATAACAATACAAAGAGGACATTTCCCTGGCTCCTCCATTTTTGTAGTCCTGTTCTGTTTACCAGCCCAATGCTGTGCTGAACTATTTTACCATAATCCATTTTCTCTGGCAAAATGTCATTTGAATTCCCAGCCCCGTTGCTGTGGACGTATTGGACATCCCTCATCCCTCTGAGAGCCCTCCTGCCCCTCACTCCATGGCACAGAGCTGGCCTGTGCTCATCCTCCCTGTTTTGAGGGAGACAGTGGCTGGTCACATATTCCAAATTCCTGGTTCCTCTTCTGGACTCATTGCCCAGCACAGGAAGGTTCCCTCTCCAGCATGGATGCTGCAAACTGAAGGTGCTGCAGAGCCTCTGCCGTGTTCACTTCAAGGTCTTTTCTCTAACAGCCTCGGGTTTATCAGCTCAAAACCATTCCAAAGATCTCGCTGATGACTTGGGAGGCAGAGGAATGTGCTTGGTGGGGGTGTCCTTGTGGTGTGAATCTTCATGGCAGCCTGTGAGGTGGGTGTGAGTGAGAGGGGGTCACGCTGTGCACCATTAATCCTGCACTCGTGGATTAAAGAGACCAGCCTAATTAAAACAGGTCTAATTAAAACAGTCTGAGTCTGGGTTTCCTGAAGCTGGCCTGGTCAGTGCTGTATGATGCTGCAGCAGCCTGGAGCTGTGAATTAGCCTGGTGGTGCCTGGCCCTGGCTCTGAATCACGTCTGCTCGAGGTCGTCTGCAGCAGACTAGAAAGGCTTCATTCCATGGGTTCAATAAATGATGTGTCTGTTTTAAACACAGACAGTAATTCATGGCCTCTGCCTAACAGTAGCTCAAAGATCTTAATTTAAAGGCCTTTATGAGGATGATGCTCTCATGTGCTGGGCATGGTTATGGAGTCTCTCATTTTCAAATTACTGGGTAGAACTGAGCCCTGTTTTAATCTGGCCATTAATTAGAGGGAGTAATTGTTGCCCAGTGTCTCTCCAGGCGCTCTAATGCGAACAGGAGCAGTCATTCAGCGCGGGGCTGGAGGACGGGCGCCTGCGGCACTCGGCTCTACTTGGGTGCAGCCCTGGGGAGGACGGGACGGAGCGGAGCCCTCACACTGCCTCGCTCCTCGCTCCGCTCGGCGTGAATTCGCTGCCTGCGGCCCGCGCTGCCGAGAGCCGGGGCAGGAGCGGGCTGGGGGCCGTGTCCTGCCCCTGGGAACGGGCTCTGGCAGAGCCTGAGCCCGCGCTGAGCCGCCGAATCCGCACACGCCTCCCGAGGCAGCTCGGGCTCGTCCCGAGCTGGGCACGGCCGGGACCGCTCGGCTCCGAGCAGGAGCTGCGAGGGACGGGAATGGAGAAGGAGATGGAGCCGAGGGGCGGCCCCGGCAAAGGATGCTCGAGCCATGGGGCAAGGAGAGGACCTGGAACAGGGAGTGAATGAGGGTTGGAGAGCTGATGGGGGGACTGGGAGGGACAGGGAGCAGGGAGAGCAAGAGAGAATGGGGAGAGGGACAGGGAGCAGAGAGTGAGTGAGGGTACAAGAGGAGATGGAAAGGAGGGAGAAGGTCTGGGAGCAGGGACAGGGACTGGGAGCAAGGGAGGGCACGAGAAGTGATGGAGAGGAGAGAGAGAGGAATCGGGAGCAGGGAGTGGGGGAGGATACAAGAAGCAATGGAGAAGAGCCCATCCCGTGGAGCAATAGGATAAAGGATGCTCTGAACACCTGAATGACCATTTGCCCTTCCTTGCCCTGTGTCCTGGAGGTGATTTGTCAGAGCAAGGGCTCCCTGGGTGAAGCACCTGGTGCCCAAGCCCAGTTAGGCTTCTCCCAGAGGAGACATCCAAGATGAGGCAGCCACATCCACACTGTGTGTTCCCATCTCCCTCTCCACTGGTGTTTTTGTCTGGGGTTCCCTTGCCTCACTCCATGCTGAGGGGCTGCAGTGAGCTCCACTGAGCTCCACAGATCAAGCTCCCAGGATTTACTTGGGTGAGGGGAAGGGGGTGAGCAGAAAAGGTGACTTCAGGTGTTTTTCTTCTGCAGAAGAGGTTTCAGAGCTGTGGCACATCCTCCCAGCATGGGGAGGGGCAGTGGGAGAGAAGGGAGGCCTTTATGGAGGGAAATGGCTTTGGCAGATATTTATTGAACCCGTTCTCACCAGTGGATATAAAAATGGTTTTCATCCTGATCAGGCTGCTGCTTCCTTCCTCTCCTGTCACCTGCTCCTGCTGCCACTCACCAGTGAAGCACCACAGCTTGGAGCAGTGGTGCCTTGGGTGCCCAAATTTCCATGGGTACCTTTGGTAGAGATGAGTGGGGCTGATGGGGGCAGTTTTCTGGGGTTTGGGGCTGCAGCTGCTGAATGGAACAGTTTGGGCAGGGACCAGCATCACTCTCAGCACTTGCACCCCAAGAGTGTCTGGAAGTGAAAGGGGGTCCTTTCCCAGCAGAGGGGAGAGGCACTGCCTGGGGATTGATCCTGGGATGTGGCACTTGGGGGCACGGTTGGGATTGATGCTCTCAGAGAGCTTTTTCAGGCTTAATGGTTCCTTGTTCCTCTGTGCTGCAGATTGCAGGGGGAGAAGCAGGCTCAGAACTCAGGATAATCTCCATGTGCTGAAAAAATAGCCCAAAATCAATGATAGAAAATTCAATGACAACAAGTGCAGAGAACTGCACTTAGACAGGAGTAAAAAAATGCAGGAAGATGAAAGGAGGAACAATTGGCTCTGCAGTGGATTCCCTATTTTTATTTATTTACTGCCCATTTTTTATAAAGCAGCTTCCCAAGGCTGGGGCAGTAGGGCCAGAGACATGTTTGGACATGTGGGGAGCCCAGGGGGTGTGCAGAGGGGCTGGGACATTCCCTGGGTGTCCCTTTCTCCTTGTGCCAGCACCTTGGCCCAGTACCAGGCTCTGCTCCCCCTTGGATGAATTATTTCACAACCTAACTCTGACTACAGGCAGCCCCCACCCTCCAGAGAAAGCTCAAATGTTTGGGATAAAATGATGTCCATCATCCCAAATGGACCCTGGCAGGGCAGGGCCAGCTGGAGCTGCAGCCCCACATCATGCCTCAGCACTGGAGTGACTGCAGGGCTGGGAGCTCTGGGATGCAGGGATGGAAGCACTGGAGTTAATGGATGGGGAGCAGGATTCGATGTGCTTTAGTGTCTGTTTGAAGAGTCACGAAACACTTGGGGCTATTTCATTGAAAGTAACTGTGCAAAACCCAGAATTAAATCTCACTAAACATCTGCAGTGACATTTTCTTAAGTGGAAATTAAACAGGGATTAAGGTGAAGCCTCCCAAGTCTCTCCCTGTTGTGACCAGGAATATTTTAAGGCACTGGAGTATGTTAAATTTGAAGAAATGAGCTGATCTGGATGCACTTGTGTTTTTCCCTCTCTCTGTGTGACTGCTCAGGCAAGCAGGAGGAGCTGGAAGTAGAACCATAGAACCATGGAATTATGGAATGGTTTGAGTTGGAAGTGACCTTAAAATATATCCTGTTCCAGCCCTTGGCCATGGACAGGGACAACTCCCACTATTCCAGGTTGTTCAGAGCCTACTCCAACCTGGCCTTGGACACCTCCAGGGATGGGGCAGCCACAGCTTCCCTGGGCACCCCCTGTGAGCCAGCAGGAAACCCCTGTGAGCTGTCAGTGTGTTAGAGGAAGGAGAAAGAATGGACAAAGAGAAGGCTGGGAACAAGAGAGGGTTGGGAAGAGTGGCCAGGAGGGATGGAGAGGGGAAAGGGGCACCTTGAAGGCCCTGTCCCTCCCTGAGGATGAGCCCTGGTCACTGGAGCAGCAGCCAGCTCACAGTGTCCCACCAAAGAGAAGCGTGACCTGCTGAGAAGATGAAAATTTGGCTGGACATCAGGGCAGGAGAGCTCCTGTGGGAATAATGGGGACGGAAACCTGTGTTTTTTATGATTGTTAGGTTGCTGATAGAGGCTGTGTGACACCGTGCCCAGGGCTGGGAGGAGGAGGCTGCTGCCCACCCTCTCTGCTCAGCACAGGGCTCCCAGCTCCGGCCATCTCCTCATCCAGTGAGCTATTCAATTAATTAAATATTCTCTCTTCCAGATTGCTGGCTGAGGGTGACACACGCTTAATGAACAGCTGCAGGTCCCTAATCACATTGGCAATTAGGAATGTAATTAGAGCACTTGCAAATGGTTTTCATGCTGATAAAACATGACAGAAAGGAGCGTTTTCACTCACTGTCAGCTGCCAGACAATCTGTTACCCATCTAATGGCAATTTAATTACAAATTCCTCCACTAGCCTGGTTTCCGGCTGCTCGGGTCCGTGGCTTGTCAGGGCAGCTCCTGGGCTCTGCTGAGCTGTCACCTGGCAGCACTGGCCTGGAGCTGGGCATGGAGCACAGGGATTTCGGGACAGGAGGTCCAGGAAGTGGTTCCCTCCCACCTGGCTCCTGCTGAGCCTGTCTCCCTGGAATGGGAATGGCTGGAGCTGGGCCAGGGCAGGAAAGGTTCTTCCCCAGAGGTGCTGGCACTGCCCAGGCTCCCCAGGGAACGGGCACGGCCTGAGGCTGCCAGAGCTGCAGGAGAGCTTGGACAGCGCTGCCAGGGAGGGACAGGGTGGGATTGCTGGGGGGTCTGGGCAGGGCCTGAGGCTGGACTTCTTTCTGATAGGTTCCTTCCAACTCAGGAGATTCTCTGAATCTCTGATTCTGAGGGATTGAGGGGAACTCCAGGTTAAATGCAGTGCAGGGGCAGGCCCAGCTACATGGGAAGGGGGGTAGATCCCAGCTGCCATGGAACCATGCATGGTAGGGTTGGTTTACATTACCTGGACTCATCCAGGGGAAAATCAAGGCTGAGGAGCCTTGAGAATTTGGGTGTTTCATAGGTGACACCTGAGGTACCCATGTCATTGGGATAAAAGTCTCCCGTGCCATTAACCAGCCCCAAACTGCTCCAGTGCTGGGCAGGTGAGGGATGCAGTGACACAGAGGGAGCATCCCGACCTGGCCACTCCCCCTGCCCACCTTCCCACGCCATGCAGGCCTTCGGCCATCTCTGTGCTGCCAGCCTGGGCCTCTGTGGTGGTGACTGGGCTGGGAAGTGCCTGTGGCTGTGGCAGTGTGTGGGGCTCAGGCTCCATTGGGGCACGAGGATGAAGGTGCTCAGTGGTCTCAGAGGATGCTGTTGTTTATTTGTGCAGTGAGTGAAATAAAATAACACTGTAATTTTGTCATCAGCAGCACTTCTCCCCATCCTCCAGGTGCTGTGTGAATGTTAAGAGTGTTTAATTCATTATCAGGTGGAGCAGGATTAAAAAGCCCATTTTACAAATGAAGATACCACTTGAGAGAACTTATTCACATCAGGGTGACACACTGGGAACAGAGCAGAGGGATTTTAATGACAAATGAAGAGCAAAGGTCTGCTAAATGATGGACATATATTTTGGTACATGAAAGCTCAGAGCCCAGGTATCAATCAAATCATCAAAGCAGCTGAAGGTGATGATGGTTCCTCGTGGCCATCAGTAACCACGGCAGCTGAATTCGTGGCTCTGGTGGGCCTTGAGGAAACTCTGATTTTCTCATTGTTCTGGTGTTTAGCTTCCCAGCATCATGAGATGGTTTGGATTGGAAGGAACCTTGAAAATTACCCAGTTCCATCCTCCAGTTCCACCCAGTTCTTCCTTCTCTGCCCTGCAGCCCCCTCAAACCACCTCACCCATGGCTGCTGCCCTGACAGCTCAGCACTGGCCCCTCACTCAGGTGATTACTGATGGGTGTGGAGGCAGAGAGAGCTGTGGAGGCAGAGCTGTGGAGCAGAGCTGTGGAGGCAGGGTGTGGAGGCAGGGTGTGAAGGCAGGGTGTGGAGGCAGAGCTGTGGAGGCAGAGCTGTGGAGGCAGGGTGTGAATGCAGGGTGTGAATGCAGGGTGTGAAGGCAGGGTGTGAAGGCAGGGTGTGGAGGCAGGGTGTG
>VZRX01006169.1:25415-64784 GCA_013398075.1 Notiomystis cincta
GCAGGGTGTGAAGGCAGGGTGTGAAGGCAGGGTGTGAATGCAGGGTGTGAAGGCAGGGTGTGAAGGCAGGGTGTGAATGCAGGGTGTGAAGGCAGGATGTGAATGCAGGGTGTGGAGGCAGGGTGTGGAGGCAGGGTGTGAATGCAGGGTGTGAATGCAGGGTGTGGAGGCAGGGTGTGAAGGCAGGGTGTGGAGGCCCCTGTGCAGTGGCAGTGGGACCCCGATGGAGGCTCTGCCACGCGGCTGCTGCAGCCGGGAAATGCAGCGGCTGCATCACCCCGGTCCAGGCTCCGTGCGAGCCCGTGGCTGAGCACCGGCAGCGAGCCCGGCAGTCCCTGCCGGCGAGGAGCTGTAATGAGGATTTGCACGCAGACAGCTCTGCACAGCCCCAGTGATGGATGTCAGCCTGCTCGCCTGCGTAAATAAACAGGGACAAATCAGGGCCGGGGAGGCAGGAGAGCAAGGGCCACGTGGGGAGAAGGCACTTGCTCAAAGCGGTGGGGAGCAGGACACGCTGGTGAGGCTGAGCTGTTCACTGCAGCTGGGGAGGGCTGTGTGAGCCTCGGGGACCAGGCAGCCCCTGCTCTCTGCAGCCCCGGATCCACCGGCTCCTGCCAAGCACCCACGGGAACCTTCCTGTGCCCCCCTCCCAGGGCAGGACTGGGACCCCAGTGCTCCTGGTGTGGGTGGTGATGGAGGCTCTGCTTCAGCTCTGGGGGTCCCAGGGTCCCCTTGACCCCAGCTCCTTGTGCCTTATTTTCTGCCTGGTGTTTACTTTTAAAACTCCTGGGAGTGTTTGGCTCCTGGCATCCTGCACTGACCCAGTTCTTGCTGGTTGCCATGGAGAACTGGACCCAATTCCAGTAACAGTCCCTGTGCTGCTCCTGCCTGGCTCCAAAGCTTGGAGGATGCAGTGGTCAGCCTGGATGGGATGTTCTCAGGACAGGGGCCAGGTGGGATTTGCAGGGGGCAGTGAAGGGCTGAGGTTTCTAGCTGCCTGCTCCAGGTGGGTCAGGACAGTTCCTGCAATTCAGGACAGGCTCCTGCAGCTCAGGATGGGCTCCTGCAGCTCAGGATGGATTCCTGCAGCTCAGGAGAATTCCCGAGGTTCCCCCTGCAGCCATTTTTAGTCTGAGACACAAACACTGATGTCCTCACCACCTCCCTCCCTCGCTCCCTCCCTCTCTCCCCTTCATACATCTTAAAACCCAGAAATTCTTCAATAAAGGCTTCTGGTCTCATTCCAGGTGTTGTCCATCACTCCATAGCCAGACCAAGAAAGTTAGGCAATGCTCAAATGTGTCTAATGATCAAGAACACTCAGTTTTAGGGGCTGGTTATTCAGATGAGTATTATAAGAATCTCCAATTCCATTAGGGATTAGCTCAGACCAGCTCAGACTCTAACTCATTTGCCCTATGCACTCTATGAGCAGCTCAGAGTGTCATTTTCTTTTCTGTCCATTTATTTAACTATTGGTTATTTTTTTTTTTTCCCAACCTGGAGTGAGATCAGAGTTAAAGGGATTTTCATTCCTGGATGGGGGAGCTGTAGCATGTATTCCCATTGAGGATCATCCCATCCCAGTGCAACCTATTGCTGCTGTGGACAGGACAGATGAGACATTTAGATGTCACTGGCTACATAAGCCCAGTGATTTGTCTTAGCTCTTGATTTGTCTTACCTCTTCATTTTGCAGCTCCCCAGAGCAGGGGGGAAGCCCCAGGGTTCCCAGGCAGTGAGGTTTTAAGCATTATCAAGGGAAGCATTTTTAAAATTTCCTATTTCATAAACTACAGGAGAAATGAAAAGTAAAAAGCCAACACCAACCTTCCCCTCAGCCCCCCAAAACCTGCCATTAGCCTTCCCAAGCCCATGCCACATGCTGTTTTTTCCCCTCCTGGTTGACTTGAGCAATCCATTTCTCGTTTGATTTTCAGTATTTGTGACGCTGAAACCTCCTGTGTTTAAAGCACATTCCTGGAAAGCAGCAGCAAAGCTCATTCCATCATCTCAGAGCAGCCTTTCCCTTTCCATGAAACAACCTGCCATGTGAGTGATGGTTTTAAATTGGCTTTCACAACCAGGGATGCTGTTTCCTAGAAACCTGGGGTTGACAGGGAAAGGCACCAGAGAAAGCAGGAAGAGAAAGGGAAAAGCTCCTTCCTGGGCTCGTGCTGGTGCTGGCATTGGGGGAAATGGATGACCAGGGATGACAGCCCTTAGCCAGGCTTGCCCTGGTTGCCAGGAGCTGTGTCAGAGAGCCCTGGCCCCCCAGCACCCACGGGGGCTGGGGCAGCTGGCAGTGCCCAGCACTGGCCGGAGGGAAGGTGGGAGCAGCCCATGGTGGCCACGGCTCTCAGGGAGTTCTGGCCACAGCCGGAGGACACAGAGGTGACACTGCCACATTTCTCCCCTGGCACCATCTCAGGGAAGGCTGATCCTTTGCCACCTGCTCGCCCCCTGCCCAGCTCCCCCCAGTCGTGCCCATCCCTCTGGCTGGCACCAAGCGGGCTCCGAGCCCCGGCACGGACGAGCTCCCTCCCGGCCCTGCTGGCCCAGCGCCCCCCATCCCTCCGGGCCTTCCTTGCGCCGCGGTTTGGCCTGGAGAGGGGTTCCAGGGCTGGGACAAGGAGCGCAGCTGTGGAGAGCCTCAGCGGAAAGCGAATCCTCCCCTCCCAGGACCGATTTCCCCACTTAACGCGGTCGTTCCACGGACAATGAAGCAATCTCCGGAGCGACGTGTGGAGCTTCCTCTCGATCCACGGAGGTGCAGGGAGGAGGGATGGGCCGGGTGCGATTCCCGGCACCCCCGGACCCTGCTTTGCGAAGGTGCGCCCTTCCCAGCGACTCCCAGCCCCGCCGGCTCTCAGGCACTGGGCTCACACCCATCCTGCTGGTTCACAGCAACACCCACTGCCATGCTGAGCCCCCGAGGCAGGAATGCTGCCAGCAGCACGGGGCAGCAGCGTGTCAGACACATCGGCGCAGAGAATTCCTGCCTTTCTGCCACGGCAGGGAAGCTCTGCTTGCACCGAGCAGACGGCCCGTGCTGCTGAGCTGCCGTGGCACTGACCCCCGGCGGTGCCGAGGCTCACCGAGATCCCGGGGGGCTGCACCGGGGGCTCCCACGGCGGAGCCGAGCAGCGCCTCACCTCTGCACGCCGAGGCTCTGCTGCTCAAGGGCTCATTTGTGGCCATTCGGGAAATGTTTCTGCTTTTGAAGGGTTTAGCTTGCAGTTGAAAAGAAAAGAAGTTCCCACGCTGTGTGAAGCCCATGGAGGGGGAGCAGGTCCTCCCAAGGTGAGAGGAGAGGATCCGTGTCCCCTTGTTCAGACTCGGGGAACAGGCAGGATTTTGCTCTTATTGTGCCCTTGCTGCTCGCTGGGTGCTCAGGACAGCCTGGCTGCCAGGGTTCCGGGTCCCTCCTGCCATGGGGGCTGCCCACCAGGGTTAGGGCACCTCTGCCTTTTGGGACCTGTGTCAGGGTCGGGGTGAGAGGCGGCCGGAGCTCAGGAGCACCTGCAGCTCCCTGCCAGACCCCACACACTTGTCCAGGACATGCAGCAAACCAGGCTGGAGCAGTGATGGGATGGATGGAGGCGACGGGGTTGGGACAAGCCCCTGGCAAGCTGCGGTGGTCTGGGACTACCCTGACAGGCTCTAGACCAGGGAGCACCGTGTCTGGAGTGGAGGCTGTGAGCCCTGGGGACTGCAGCCCCCCACTCCTCGGTGTGGGGCTCTGGGCAGTGGGCTCTTCGTGGCAGGAGCAGGAACACCAGAACCAGAACCAGAACCAGCCCCAGCGTGTGGCCCCTCCCTGCCGTGCCAGTCACCGACACCCCACAGCAAGGGCAGAGCTCTGAGCAATGCAAATGCCACACTTCTGTTCCTAGTGGAAGTAGCAACTCGCTCTCCAGGCAGGTTCCATGTGCTGGTGGTTAATCTTTAACAGGAAAAAGCCTGGAGCAAAGGCATAAAGTAAGAAATATTTAATTCCACAGTGTTGGTTTGCACCACATGTTTTCCACTTAATAAATATTTTAGGCACTTATGCTCCAAAAATGGGCTCTGTCTTGTGCAGGTTTGTGTGCCTGTGCTCCCCCACGTGAGACTGTCCCCGATGCCCCTTCTCCAGCAGCTTCTGCCCAGCTGAGGAGTCCCCAGCCCCCGGCCCAGGGGCTGAGAGAGGGGGCCCTCGAGCTCTTCCTCGCCGGCTGCCAGTCCCTGTGCACGGCAGGGGCTCTGTGGAGAGGGGTGTCCCGGCCGGTCCTCAGCCCCATCACAGCTCCATTCCCGCCCCATCACAGCTCCATCCCCGCCCTCTCCAAGGCACTGAGGGGGACAGAGCACCCTGGGCTCCAGGAGGACATGGCTGGCACCAAGAGATGTCCAGAATCCCCGTGGCCATCCAGGACCAGAGAATGGACAGGCTGGAACACTCAGTGTCCTGGATAATGGAACAGACATCATCCAGGGGCTGGCAGCAGGGTGCTCAATATTTATGTGTACAGATGTTTTCGGATGGAGCTTCAGCCACCCCACGGGCTCTCCAGGCTGGGCTGAGCCCAGCACAAGGAAAGCTGCTGACAGATGGTACCACAGATCCCCTCTGCTCCTGGGGATGCATGGCCATATGTTTTGCCAGGTTTGGGGAACACTGTGATGGTCAACAAGAAGATCCCAGGGCTGTCCTCACCTCATGGCCTCCCCCACACAGAGACATATCCAGTAACATATATATATTATATTATATTATATTTTTATATATATATATATATATATATACACA
Organism: Notiomystis cincta; assembly: GCA_013398075.1. NCBI lineage: Eukaryota > Metazoa > Chordata > Aves > Passeriformes > Notiomystidae > Notiomystis > Notiomystis cincta. The sequence goes on from VZRX01006169.1 coordinate 30,208, forward strand.
CATTAACAAAGAAGTTGCAAAAAAAACCAACAAAAAGGGGAAATAAAAACCAACAGGAAGAACAACCCTCCCCCCAAACAAAATGGAAGCAGGAGTGTTACACGTGGAAGGAGAGGCTGAGGGGAGCCAGGAGTCCACACATCCCAAACTTGTACACTGGTGTCACCAGGAGCAGAGGAACTGGCAGCAGCACCCTGGGCCCCCTCCACATCCTGAGCAGGGCCCAGGGATGGGGCTGCTGGTCCCCAAAATCACGGTGACAGTTGGGTGGGCTCTGCTTTCAGTACCACAAGAGGACAACGTGGGTGACTGTGTGGGGCGCCCCCAGCCCCCGCTTGGCCATGTGGGGGCCAGGGGGTCCCATAATTAGTGCAATTTCATCAGGTGCAAATTCGTGTTAAGGGCTCGTGGTCTCCGAGCTGAGGATGCCGAGTCCTCCCTGAGCCCGTCCCAGCAGTGCCGGCGCCGTCGGCAGCTCGGCATCGCCAGTGCCAACACCCACCTCCAGTGTGGGATCCACCTCCAGTGTGGGATCCACCTCCAGTGCCAGCATCCACCTCCAGTGTGGGATCCACCTCCAGTGTGGGATCCACCTCCAGTGCCAGCATCCCTCTGAGGGTGACACAGGATGAGCCGCCCCATGGGATCAGCACACTGGGAAGGGACTCCCACGAGACCTTCCCATGAAAAACATCCAACTTAAAAGGGTGATCTAAGCTCCCAAAGTGAAGCCCAAAGCCGTGTGCCAGCCTGCAGGGTTGGCAGACAAGCCCCCGCCGCACCCTCCCCGTGCTCCTGCACGCCAGGGCTGGGAGAAGCAAATGGAGCTGCTCCATCTGCTCAGGAGAAGGGATTTGTCCCCTGCCTGGCACCGTGGGAAAGCAGCCTGTGTTGGAGGGAAATCCCTCTCAGCTTGGCAGGGCAAGGATCCCTCAGGATGCTTTCCCGAGGTGCTGCCCACCTCCCTTTTCCAAAAACCACAGCCCAGACACACGGAGGGGTGGCATGCTGGGGAAGGGGCTCTTTCGTACACTCTCTTCCTGGGCAAAGCTGTCACCACCAGACTCACCAACGTACATCCCCTTGGCCAAGTCACTGGGGGGGTCACCAGATGAATTCTGAACTGGATCCAGACAAATTTATCCAGTCTCTTCCACAGCCCCTATGGGACGAGCCCCAAGGGGCTCTCGCCCTGTCCAAGCCAGCCACTCACTCCCAGAGCCTGGGCTTTAGAATCACAGCATAGGCTGAGCTGGAAGGGGCCCATCAGGATCACCCAGTCCAGCTCCTGGCCCTGCACAGACACCCCAACAATCCCACGCTGTGTTTGGGAGCATTGTTCAAATGCCCCTGGAGCTCTGGCAGCCTTGGGGCCATGACCACTCCCTGGGGAGCCTGGGCACTGCCTGACCAACCCCAGAGGGAAAAACCTTTTCCCAATATCCAACCTAACCTAATCCTCCTGACTCAGCTCCAGCCATTTCCTTCAGTCCTGTCACTGGTCACAACAATGAAGAGATGAGTACCTGCCCTTCCACTCTCCCCTGGGAGGAGTTGAAGATGACAAGAGGCCTCCCCTCTCTTCTCCTCCAGCTGAACAGACCAAGTGACCTCAGCCACTCCTCACAAGACCCCTCCAGACCCTTCCCCATCCTTGTGGCCCTTCTTTGTTCACTCTCTAATAGCTTCATGCCTTTTTTATATTGTGGTGTGCAAAACTGTCCCAGGACTCGAGGTGAGGCTGCCCCAGCCCAGAGCAGAGCAGGGCAATCCCCTCCCTGGCCCAGCTGACCTGATGCTCCCAGAACAGGGATTTCCCTCGTGGCCCCAGGGCACAGCTGACTGAGATCCAGCTGGCCATGGACCAGGACCCCAGGTCCCTTCCACAGCTGCTCTCCAGCCTCTCATTCCCCAGTCCAAACACACAATCAGAGTTGCCCCATCTCACGCACAGAATCCACCACCTTCCGTTGTTAAACTTCCTATGGTTGGTGATGCCCCATCTAATTTGTCTGGGTCTCTCTGCAGGGCCTCTCTGCCCTTGAGAGAGTTGATAGCTCCTCCCACCTTAGTGCTGTCAGCAAACTGACTTAGTATTCCTTCCAGTCCCACATCCAGGTTGTTAATGAAGATGTTGAAGAGCACAGGGCTGAGGATGGAACCTTGCAGAACCCCACAAGTAACCAGTGCCAGCCTGATGTCTTCCTTTGTGCCTGACCCGTGAGCCAGTTGCTCACCCATCCCACAATGTGTTTATCCAGCTGTGGGCTGGACATTTTGTCCAGAAGGATCCTGGGAGAGACTGCATCAAAAGCTTGCTGAAGTCCAAAAAGATTCCATCTCCAGGCTTTCCTGGATCAATCAGGTGGGTTAGCCTGTTGTAGAAGTTAATCAAGTTTAATAGCAGGGGTGGTTCCCTGTCAGCAAGCTCCATAGGAAGGGAAAGACTGGCAGAGCTCAGTGGTCCCAGCTCAGTGGTCCCCAGGCCCACTGAGGCACCACAAACAGAAGAGGAAAAGGGATTTCAAATGCCACAGAGCACAGCTCAAGCACCAGCTGCCTTGGGCCACCATAATGCCTGAAATTCCTGCCCCCACAATGTGCCAGCCACTCACAGGCCCACTGGCCCCAAACTGTGCCACAGACCCCCACTGTGCCACAGGGACTGTGTGCCAGCCCAGCTCCTCCTGGCCTCTTAAACAAATCTGGAGACTGGAGCCTGGCCAGGGGACTTGATGCTTGTGCTTACTGGGAATACCGGTGAGAGCCAAAGAGCTCCCAGTAACCAGGGTCTCGGAGCCTCTGGGATGGACTCAGTCCTTTGCCACAGAGTAAACAGGATGGCTCCACACTCACACCACCACAGGATCACGGAGCAGTTTGGGCTGGAAGGCACCTTTAAAATGCACCCAGTCCAATCCCCCAGCATGGTGGAGAACAAACCAGAAGTCAAGATTTGGGGTCTTAAATTGAGATTTTGGGTCATAGAACATAGAGGTGGTCTTTGAGCAGGACTCTACTGTGGGCTCAGAGCAGAAGATGAGTTTTTGCTGCTGGGACACCAGACAGGACACTAATGGAGGCATATGTGAAGCAGGGCACTTCTGGCCAGACCCCACACTGGGAAGCAGCAGCTGCCAAACCTCTGTGCCAGGAGCCAAAGCTCCTGAAGGACACAGGCCTCCCTGGTTACTGGGAAGCTCTCAAAGGAGGAGATGGTGGGCTGGAGGTCCACAGCTCTCCACTGCAGGACCCCAAAAACACATCAGGACCATGCCATCTGCAGCATGGATGGTCACTGGGAACACCTTCAGTGCCATCTGCACTCCCACAGATCACCACCCTCCCTGCACGGGACCATCATCCAGCACACAACCACCGCCAGTGCTCCCCGAGCCCGAGGGCTCCAAGCCTCACCCAGCCCACCAGGGAGGCTGCTGAGCCTCAGCCACACGGAAAGTCCTCCCTGGAAAGTGCTGCTCAGTGCTCTGGGTCCCCACACCAGCTGTCAGCGGGCTCCAGAGCCCGTCCCTGCTGTCCCAGCCTGCGCCTCATGGTACACACGAGCCATTCCCGACCACCACGGCACCTCAGGCCACCCTGCAACCCGCCCTGGCCTTTCCAGCCCCCAAGGGAAGACAGAACCATCCAGGTGACATCTTTTGGGGACAGATGGGAGCCACCGCCAAGGAGCCGCTCCAGCCGCTCTTGTGCACTCTGGAGCTCACCAACAGCAGTTCATTTCCAGCTGTGGTTCGAGGTTCTTCCACTTTTCCTTAAAATAAGATGGAGCTGGGTGTGGACGGCGCTCGATTGCTGGGCGCCGCAGTGGCTCTCCGGCACGGCTGCCAGCGGGCAGCTCGGGCCACCGGCACCGGCCAGTGCTGCCGCGGGGCACGGGCAGGCCTGAGCAGCCTAGTGACAGGCTTTCATTCCTGACACGTAAGGGGACTCCTGGGGCCGGCAGTTACACTCCTGCTGCTCGGGGTAATCGATGAAATCCGGGGCGGGCAGCCCCGAGAGGATCATCAGGGATTTGTTCCAGATGGTGAAGGTGGGGCACACGGGCAGGATGAAGGAGACTTCGAAGGTGTGGAGGTGGAGGGAGTTGGCCGGGTCGTAGAAGGAGAGCGCGTTGTTGTCGTAGTCCAGGAGGACCCCGAGGCGCTTCATCTGCGGGTGCACCTCCACCAGCATCTCCTTGTTGTTGTGCCGCACCACGAAGTTGTTGTTGCAGCGGGAGAAGACCCAAGAGGAGGAGTTCTTCCCAATCCACTCGTTTTTGGGGGCTGACTTGTAAGCCACGCCAATGGCATACCTGCAGGAGAGAAGCTTTGCTCAGCACCAAGTGCAGCCCCGATGGCTACGGCAGCCCGTGCTTTCAGAGCCCACCTGCCTGTAAAGGGCAGAGGCTGGACTGGGGAACAGCCCCCCTCACACAGGTGGAGCCTTACCAGGTGGAGGACCCCACCACCACCTCCCAGTAGTGGCAGCCGCTGTCGAGGAAGACGTTGCCAGCTGCGCCGTAGCAGCCTGTCCCGCTGAACCTCTCCGGCGTGTGGCTCTTCTTCAAGGAGCTCTCATCCTTCTCCATCTGCAGCCCATCATTGGAGATCTTCAGCTTCTTGTGAGCCATCTTGGGGTCCAGCTTGAATGGCTGACCTGTGGGGAGGAGACACGTGGATTAGGATTTGTGTTGTTAGTCACGGTGCAGGAAGGGGCTTCTTCACATCCCGTGTTCTCAGCTTTGCATATTTACTGGTGGTTTGCTTGGGAGTTTTCCCCCAAACCAGACCAGATCTGGGTGATGTCCCAGAGTTTCAACAACCTCCTTGTTTGTCAATGATTTCCCTCTGGAAGTCCTTAGACTGCCCCTGGATTTGCAAACAAAACCCCAAGATGCTGCAAAGAAGCAAACTGAGTTCAGGTGGGTTTTGCTGCTGTGTTTTCATGTGAGATGCAGTGAGGAGCACACAGGCACTGGACAGCATTTCCATGGGGATTTGCCTGCTTCAGGACACAGCAAGTGACAGCTGCAGAGAACACCCCAAGTCCTGCCAATACCTTCACCCTCAGTTTTTGGTACCTGGCTTGGGGCACAACAAGCTGTGTCCTCCCATTTTTGGCTACAGACACGGAGTCCCAGCAAGGAGAACCACCAACATCACCACAGCAATGAGGTCCTGAGCCTGGGCTGGGGACCTCCAGAACAGGCAGGAAACCCTGCAAACAGACACACAAGGAGAACCCCGGGACAGCTGGGAACCTCTGCAAAGAGCTGCAGCAGCAGCGACAAGTGCAGCTGCAGAACGGAGCTCACCGGTGCCGTGCTCTGATACCTGATGGTAGCTAGTGCAGGTTTTCCTTGGAGCCCAATTTACTGAATAATTGAGTTGAGAAGCCTGAAAGTAAAGCTGCAAATTGAGAGTGACCTGCCCCCTCCTTCTCTGGCTGCTCTGATCTTTCTGCCGTGTCTTTTCCTGGCAGTAATGCAGAGAGACAAGCTCTGAGGAAGTGAGGTATAAAAATACTTGGCTCCATCAGGAGAGAGACACTCACAGCCCTGTTTCCAAAGGCAACCCCTTGCTAAGGTCAGTGTGAAGAACTGGAGCCCAGCCCTTGTCACTGGTTTGTGCTGGCACGTCTGGAGCAAGCACTTGAGCCATACCCACAGGCAGTGTGTACGATGGGCAGGCTGGGAGGCAACAGCACATGGGCTCAGATGGGTCAGAGGGTATTTCAGAGAACACAGCCAGGCACCTGCTACCATCAACCCCCTTCCCAAAATATCACTCCAGCACTGGGAAAAAATACAGACTTCACAGGGGTGATGACGGTCCCAACCTGAACCCCTGGCAAGGGAGATGGCAGAGGAAGGGGGGGTTCTGATTGCATAAGAGGGCAGAGCAGCCTTCAGTCCCTGCTCCCCCACCATCATCACCCTCTGTGCCTCCCAGGCACTGCTCTCCAGTCCCCCCCACCCTGCCCGGCAGAGAGCCAAGGGCTGTGACGACTCCTCTCATCATTAATGAGGGTGTACATCCTGGGCTGTCACTCACATTACCTTTACCCCACAAATTCAGCTTGCTGGGATATTCCCCATAGCCTTTTACTGGTCATCCCTGCACGAGGCTTGGGACCTGTGGGGTAGCAGCCAGCTTCAGGGCTGGACACAGCTGGCTGCACTCCTGGGGCATTATCAGCTGGATTATCCCTCCCTTCCCTGCAGAGCTGGAGCAGAGGAAATCCTGCCTGGCACTGGGTGTGTGGGAGCAAAGAGGAGGCAGCCAGGAACATAGTCAAGGTCAGTGGTATACAGGGATGGAGCCAGGCAGAGGGAGGTGTGTGCTGGAGCTGCATCCCCACCCTGCAGGACCCCAGATACCCACCCTGCTCCCCTGGACCTCACGGGGCTCCTGCACCCAGGGGTCACCGGCTTGGGACGCTCCTGTCACCCACCCAGAGGGACAGCGGGGACAGGCTGCCTGCTGCTTTACATAACAGCCATGGAAATAACTGGAATGAGATCCCCAGGAGCAGGAGACAACACCCAACACTCAGCCAAATCCAGGGAGCAGCAGCCCACCCCACTCGGGGGTCAGTGCAGGGGTGCCACCGGTGCCACCGGTGCCCTGCAGCACAGCAGCTCCTGTGTGCCCCCCTCCTGTGGCTGCAGGGGCACAGGAACTGGGCAGAGCAGAGGGCAGACAGCTGGTGACTGCATTTGGCTGAAAATGCATGGAGAGAAAGGAGGGATGGATATGAACTCCGCTCCCAGGGATGCTGCAGGCACGCACCACGTTCTGCCCAGAGAGCAAACAAAGCTGCAGGGACACAGGGACACAAAGCCAGCCCTTCCTGCATTCTGCCCCTCCTCTCTGCCTGCAGTGGCAGCGTCCCTGCCCCCACCAGCCATCCAAGATGCCACAGGACATCCACAGAGCACAGCTGCCAGCACCATCCTGTCCTCCCTGAAAACATCACCTTCTGCAAAGAAAGAAACAAAGATGCAGCACTGTAATGCTGAGTCATCAAGTCATAGGAAAGCCATAAATCCATCTAAATCTGTGAATCTTCAGACTCCCTGCTGGGAAGCTTCTGTAGGGATCATCCTGCTCCTTAAAAACACATGCACTAACATGATTCAGTCAGTAACAGTGACCCTGCAGCCCACTGCTCAGGCATCAAACCCACCCCTGACATCTCACAGGGGATGTGTATGGAGCCATCCTGTAGCACACTGAGGTCCTGCCACGAGATGCAGAAATCAGGAAAAGACAGAATAGGGAGGGACAATAAGGCCAGGGCGCACTGGCCAAGGCAAGGACTGTAAACTCCATTTCCTTGCATTTTATTTCTGGCTGGGCCTGAGCCTAGCAGCAACTTTCAGCAACTTTTGGACACTTGCTCCTAATCAGTGCTGCTCAGGCCCAGCCTCAGCAGAGGCTGGTCTCTCTGTCACTAACCCAAACCCGTTCTCCCAAGCCTCTCTGCTCAGGAATGCAGATTTAGTGCCAGCCCTGACAGCGCCGCGGCTGCGGGAACGGATGTGTCCTGACACCGACCTTCTGGCGATGGAGAGATCCATCCAGACATCACTTCAGACACACCACGGGCTGTGAAATATGCTAATGGGCCACTTCTGTGCTGAGCTGCTGACACTTCCACCAAGGTTACAGCACTGGGGAAGCGTGGGTGTGATATCCACTTGATACTGTCCACGGGAAAAGGAGAAACCCTGGTCCCAAGTATCAGCAGGACGAACAGCCAGTGGGGACGTGCTGGGGCTGCAGCACGGGGTGGCAGCACCACTGGACACCCAAAGGAGCCCTCATCCCCTGAGGCTGGCCACAGAAGGAAATAAATCAATACATATTATATCCATATACAGGGCTAAATCAAATTTTCAGGAGCTCAGAAGTTTCCACAAACACAGATGGCAGAAGAACACCAAACTGATGGCAGAGAAGGATGTGCCCATCACTGCCACGTGCCTCTCCTGCCCAAAACCCGAGTGGGAAGTGAGGGATAGGTCCTTGTGGAAGGGGCTTTAGCACACGCAAAACCACAACCACGCCTGCCATGTGCAGTGTCTCAGGTGGGGCTGCTCGAGGTTTCAAACATGCCAGAAGCTGCTGCAGACATCCTGCAGCAAGGGGGGCTCAGCACCTGGCTGGACCCTGATCCACAGCCCCGGAGCTGTGCTGCCAGCTCTGCTGACTGACCTCAGCTAAAATCACAGAGCAGACCCTGTCCAAAGGGAGCTGCCTCCAGGGCCATCTCCCCTTGCTCCCAGCTTCCCAGGCCGCCCATTCCTCACTCCCAGAGCAGGTGCCTTTCAAAGCCGGGGAAGCACCGAGAAACAGCAGCTGCAGGAGGGATCAATTTTTAACGCACAGGCGGATTGGAGTGGAGTTTGCTCCTCAGCAGCTCCCTCAGCCCCACTGCCTCCCTGCTGTTTTATTCAGTTTAACATGGCACAAAGAAAAGGAGCAGGTAGAGGTGATAAATCCAGGAGGGAGGGGCTGTTGGGATGGGAGCCTGTGCTCACCAGGACCACGCAGAGACGTGTGAGCACGAGGAAGGCGCGGGCACGGGGCGGGCAGCAGCCTGAGAGCCAACTTATTCCTCCCCCAGCTCTCACACTGTCCCTCCCCTGTCTCTCTCCAGGCCATGGGTGCCAGTGCTTCTGCTGTCTTTGTTGTCTTTCAGAGGGAAAAGGTTTCCCACCACAAACCCCGGAGCTCTGTCTGTGCCAGGACAGGTCTAGCTCCACGGCTCTCAGAGTTCAGCTTTCCCTAAACACATTTAACCTTCCTTTGCATCCCTAGGGCTTTGGAAAGAAAAGCTTCTGCTTTGTGTGTGGCTGCAAAGCCCCATCCACCACATGGAGACACTTTTCAACCTTATGGCTCTCCAAATCACAATCCTCTGCAAGCTAAGCCACACACAAGAACACAATTGCTCTGTGACTCCTTGCATCAGCCCCAGAAAGCTCAGGGATGTAAAGCCAACAGAAAAATGGACCATTATGACCTGAGACCCAGGGGATGGGTGCTGATAGGAGCAGAGGGCTGATGGGAACCTCTGGCACCACACAGGGTATCAGGAGACCATCCCTGGGGCACGGAAGGAACGGAGGCACCAAGGGAGACGGGCACTCCCATGATTTAACAACTCAGGCTCTCCAGAGCCGGCCACTGCCCGCTCCCCAGGAGCACTTGGCCATTCCCAGTGCCCAGGAAACTCTCCCCCCACGCCTGGCAGGGCCAGCTCAGTGCCTGGCACCTACTGTTGGTCTTGAGGCGGGCGGGCTCGCTGTTGCGGCTGCCCGCCTGGTTGATGGCCTTCACCAGGAAGATGTAGCGTGTGCCACTCTGCAGCCCGTGCACCGTGTAGTGGTTCTGCTTGATGTTGGGGACGATCATCCAGCTGTCCATGGAGTTGTAGAGACCTGCAGGGCGGGAGAGGGGGAGAGATTTATCCCCAGGGAAAGGCAGAATACAAAGGCCCTGTGCTGCTAATGCAGAGCTCATGACCGGGTGTCCCTTGGAAGGATTTACTGCTGGCTTGGGAGTTCAGAGAGTCTGCAGGGAAATTTCCAGAGATGATAAATCCCAGCGACTCAGAATCTTTTTTATTATCACACAAAGGCAATGTTGGTAAGGCAGAGCCAGGGCTGCAGCGCTGGCATCTTGGGATGCTGCCATGGGAAGTGATGGGGAAAGGGTGCAGAGAAAGGGAAATTCAACCAGCAGCACCTTCCAGCCAGGGCAGACAGCAGAGGTAGGTGCTGGTGCCTGGGAGAGGGTGATGGCCACCATCATCCCACCATCATCTCGCCATCCTTCCACCACCATCCCACCACCACCCACCATCACTCTCTCTGATGTCTCCGCTCCCACAGGACAGCCTCCCTCCCACTCCAGGGCCCCAGAATGCAATCCCAGCAGCAGAAAGAGACATATTTGCACCCAAATCGATGTGTTTGCAACTGAATCTTGCTCCTGTCCAGTCCTCAGTCCTCCAGGGTGGAAGTAATAATCCATGGCTAAGGGATGCTGATGCTTGGCTCTCTGAATAGACTGGTCTGCAGAGTGGTTCAAAGAAAATGAGCTCCCAGTGAAGGGATCCAGATGCTTGGAAATCATTCAGGAGGCTGAACTCTTTCTGGAAATGGGAAGGAATGAAGAATCCCAGACCATGGAGGTGCCAAGCTGACTGCTGCAGTGACTTGCAGTGTCCAAGCTGCAGGGCCTGGCATGTGTGGACATGTAGTGCTGTACCTCAGGTAGGGTGACACAGTGCTCCAGGAAAGAGGGAAAGCCTTACATGGTGCCACTGAGGCTGTTCCTGCCACCAGTATGACTGGGATGAGGGTGACCTGCAGCTGGCATGAGCACCTGTGTAGCTGGAACTGCGGGACAAGGATGCTGTGGGGCTCAGGGGAAACCAGGGCAGCTATCACAGCACAGGGCCAGGGCTTTGAGCTAAAAGAGGAGTAAGGAGGTGTGGAAGAAGTAGCTGGAGACTTCCTGGACCTGGTGAGAGAGGTTAGGAGTGCACTGTGAATTTGGGGTGACTGGAGGGGGGGCTTCAGCACGTGCAGAGCTGGGAGGCAGGATCTGGGAACACTCCACACCTCTTCTGCAACAGCTTCCAATTAATTTCTCTTCAATGGCTGGCTCAGCCGCAGGACAAGGGCAGGTTGCAGTTCCTGTCAGCCTGAATTTGGTTTGGGATACACATGGGAATGGCCAAGGGGCACAGAGCAGTGTGATGTGAACTAGAAAATACAACAGATGTGATCCTGATTGCAGCCTGCACACAGAGCTGCTCCCGTTGGAGTGCACAGCTTCCAGCCCAGCCTGGTCGGTGTCACCTTCCTGCAGGAAGGACCAGCTGGGGATGCTCCATCGGGAAGAACAAGGGGGCTGAGGGATGACAATGAGAAGGACTTGACCTTCCAAGCAGGTTTCTTTCCCAAAACAACCTCGAAGAGCTTGGCCTTGAGGACCAACCTCCTTGCTCCTACCCTTGCCAAAGCTTAAAAAAATTCTTCTTATTGTAGCATTCATCATCCATAAAAATGTCTGGCTCTTGCCAAGCTCTTGGCTTTGATGGAAGCGTGAAGGAGATGGGTTCCACAGACCAACTGTGTGCACCTTGGAAAGGAACTTCCTCTCCTGGTCAGCCTCCCAGCTCCTTGCAGATGCACCAGTGTCTCTTCACACTTGAGTTCAGCCAGGGCTCTCATGGTCCCATCACCCAAACTGGGCTATTCCAAGGGACACTAAGTCATTCATTTTCTTCTCAGGGATTTGACTGATGCTTTCTTCACTCCTCATACGAAGCAAGCTGGAGGTTGCTGGCCGGCCAACGAGGACACTGCTGACATGTGACCCTCAGGGCTCTCCTCCAGCGCTGCCCTCGCTGTTCCTCACCCTCATGGTCTCCACAGCTCCTCCTTTCCCAGTGCCTGTGCCAGACCCCAGAGGTGGGCAGGTGACTCATTCCCAAGTCCCTTGGTGTATGGGTCTCCAAGACACGTGTGTCCAAAGTGGGGAAAGGTGAGAGCAGATCCTTCCCTGGCATGGCTGCAGGGCAAAGGCACAAGCTGCAGCAGGGGAAATCCTGGCTGGAAAAGGGCAAAATCCTCCTAGTGAGGATGAGGAAGCACTGGATGCTCCGTCCCTGGACAGTCCTTCTTGCTCAAAGGAGCAAGCCCTGAGCAACCTGTCAGCCCAACTTGCACAGAGCTGGCACAGGGACCTTCAGATGTCCCTCCCTACTCAAACCACTTGGTGACACCAGCATGTCCCCATCTTGTCTGCAGCTGCAAGTGCAGGGGACATGGAGCTGGTGGCCATCCGAGAGCAGAGCCAGAGAGGCGGCTGAGCTCTCCAGGCTTCCAGAGGACAAAGTGCTGGAGACAACATGCTCTGACTGGGAAGGAGAGGAGAGGAGAGCCAAGCAGGGCGGATCCGGCTGCAGCAGCACCAACAACCTCCGACCAAAAGGAAACGCATCATCTTGTTTTCCAAAACAAGGGCAAAGGCTGGGCCGGGGCTGGGGAGGTGAGATCCAGCTTGGAAAGTCACAGGGAACTTTCTCTGGCAGCTTCCTGCACATTTGAGAGTGCACTGAACAGCCTTCCGGAGCCGTGACACCGCTGCCGGTGCAGCCAGCGGGACACACTGACGGCAGCCCAGAACGGAGGCACCTTGTCAGCACTTCTCACAGTGGCAAGTGCTGTAGGAAAACCAGGAACAGAACTTTCTCACAAGCCACAGACCATCAGTGATTCCGTCCTCAGTCCTCAAATCCCACTCCTGCTGGACAAATCTGCGGCGGTGTGGAAAAACAATTAGGTGTGGCAGTAATTTTCACAAGAAATGGCCTGGAAATAACGGCTCAGAGCTGTTCCAGAGGGTTTATAAACCACTCTGGTCATCAGCCACGGAGCAGCAAGCACTGCCCTGAGTACAACCCCAGGCCCACAGATCTGGGAGCTGTGAGATGGACAAGAGCCCCCAGTGTTCCTGATGCTTCACCAAGTGCAGACCACAGCACCTCAGGAATGGATCCCCAGGATGGGGAGGTGTCCATTGCTCTGATTCACCAGCCCTTGGTGGACCCTTTGCTGCTGTTTCCTCCACAAATACCCAGCCTTTAAACACACTGATGAACCTGAGAACCTTTTCCTTACAGAATCCCAGAACGGTTTGGGTGGGAAGAGACCTTAAAGCTGATCCAGTCCCACCCCCTGCCATGGGCAGGGACACTTTCCACTATCCCAGGTTGCTCCAAGGCCCATCCAACCTGGCCTTGGACACCACCAGGGATCCAGGGGCAGCCACAGATTCCCTGGGCAGCCTGGGATTCCTTGCTGAAGGGGAGTGTGGTGACTTACTGATGAAGTTGGCCTGGCCGGTGAAGATGGTGTACTGGAGCTCATAGGAGCTGACGCTGAACTCGTCCTCTGAGATCCAGTGCACGGTGATGGTGTCGTGGGAGGCTGTGCAGAGCTCCTCACGGACTGACGGTGGGTTCGGTGCTGTGGGACGCCACACAACACACATTTTGGTCAGTCTGGGCTTGCCTTCCTTAAAAAGCCAGGGCTTTTCTGCTCATGTAAGGACTGAGGTGGGCTTCTGGCAAGAGTAGTCTCTGAAGACCAAAAACTCCCTCATTTTATCTGTCATTGTGTTTCCCACTGAACTGAACTTTTTAGTTTAACAGAGCACAGGGTTTTCACTGATGCTCCATCAGGTCTGACACCCCCACCCTGAAACAGGCTGAGAACCCACTTCCAAATCCACCTATTTCCCTGCACTGGTTGTGGAGTAAGTATTTTATCCCATAACTGATCCAGACATGCTTGTGTTAATCTTTCACTGAAAGCTGATCTGCTTCATGATGATAAAATCGGATTTGGGTGAGTGAGGATGTCCTCGCCTCCCTGGAGCTTCCATCCCTCCAGTGCTCCAGCACAGGCTGCTCCAGCAGCCCTTGCTGCTCCCAGAGCCCCGAGGGCAGTGATCAGTCTGTGCTGTGGCATCAGGGCAGCACTGAGGGGCCCAGTGAGGTCCTGCTCAGCAGGGTTCATAATTTGGGACCAAGTGACCCACAAAAAGGGCAGGAAAAGGGAAATGTTAAAGCCTTTAGTGCCTTAGAAGAACAATAATTGGTTAATTCATTATTCCTCCTCTGTAATCCTTATGGACCCTTATGTAATCCTTATCCCTCTTGCATCCTCATGGACATCAGCCTCCCCACCAGGTCAGGGAGACCATAGTTTCTAAACTTTCTGGACTTTTCCATAGGTCCTCCAGGAATGGCAGGGTGAAGGGAGGGTGGGGACACGTCACTGTCCTGGGGACAGCACAGGCCCTGCTCTGCCACAGCTGACCTGGTGCTTGTTACTGGCTGAGTCTTAGAATAGGTCTGCCAGCCCTTGGTGGGGTGCAGGGCAGGGGGCTGAGGGGAAGCTATGGAGTGGAGCACACCTGAGCACTCACCTGTTAGATAATCCAGCCCCTCCAGCAGCTTCTTCTCTCTGGAAAAATCTAAAGCAAAGTTTTCAAAGGCATCATTAAAATTGATATCTGGTATCAGGACTTGCGAGGATGCAGTTGCCATGGCGACCCTGGAAGGAAAGAAGGGACCATCAGTAGGCAGCAGGGGACGGGGGCAGCCTCACCGTGACTCACCTGCTGTCAGGGAACCAGCTCGCACCCAGGAGGCTGGGCTAGCCTGGGGACAGGTCCCCTGAGAGTGGGGGGCTCCATCCCTGGGCTTCACAGCTTTGACTGGCCCTGAACTCCCTCTGGACTGGCATTTCCACCACTCTCCTACCCCAGGGAAGGGGGCTCGCATCCACAGTGTTGTTAACTCATGCCATGCAGCACCTGTCCTGTGAGGGATGGGAACCTGACCCTGGGTTTATCTGAGGCCAGCCCGGTGGGAGGCTGCAGGATGGCTGGGGGCCTCTGGGGAAGTGACTGGGGGGCACGGGGTCATCTCTGGGCAGGGACCTACAGCCAGGGGCCAGCTCCAGCAGCAGCGTCCCGAGCCCAGCCCACCTCTCCGCCACGTTCCTGGCAGTCTGCAGGAACCGTGCGTGGTCGTTCTCCTTCAGGATGTGCTCGGCCTGGTTGATGAGGACCGTGGAGCGCTCCAGGCACTGCCGGCAGTTGGCAACCTGCTGGGCCAGCTTCCGCAGCTTCATCACCTGCCCGGGAGCACAGGGACACACAGGTGCTCAGCAGCTCGGCAGGCACAGAGGGGGCCCCTCCCTGAGCCAGGGGCTGAGCACGGCGAGCAAGGAGCACTGAAACGGCACAGCAATGTCCCCATGGCTCCGGGGAGGGAGCCCAGCAAAGCACCTTCCGTGTTAAATTTCACTGGGAGTGGGAAAGCCCCAGGGCACAGCCTGTGCCTGCTCCGAGGGTCCCACGTGTGATGGATGATGGAGGGCAACGTGTCCTCCCCAAAAATTCTTGCTGCCTCCTGGGTGCCTCCCCGGTGTCCCCACCACTTCAGTGCCCTGTCAGCACAGGGTGCTGCCCAGGCTCATGGCAGGAGTAGCCAAGGCCCTGTGAAGCCAGCACAGGGCTCCTCAGCATCTCATCTCCAGTGGGTGTCCAAAACTCTGTTTCTAGGACTACTGGAATAACACATTCCTCGTGTCTGGGAGCATGGTGGGTGTCATCCTCTGCGTACCCTTGCCTGGTGTCCCTCACTCAGACCCAGGACCATCACAAGCTCCTGCTCTGGTCCTTGCAGCTTTCACTGCCTGCAAGAGATGGAGGAGCTCCATCTCCCACAGGGGTCCCAGGGTGGAGCAGTCAGTTCCTCC
This sequence comes from Notiomystis cincta, assembly GCA_013398075.1. Lineage (NCBI taxonomy): Eukaryota > Metazoa > Chordata > Aves > Passeriformes > Notiomystidae > Notiomystis > Notiomystis cincta. The sequence goes on from VZRX01006169.1 coordinate 45,569, forward strand.
TGGGACCACATTCCAGCATTTTTGCCTTCACAGACTTCCCTTCTCAGGCCTGGGGCTGCCACTCTTCCCAGCACCATGATCAGGTGGCCCCATATATCCATTGGGCCATTTGTCAGGGACAGCAGGGCAGAACAAATGGAAAAACAAATGGCAATCCAGCAGGAAAGCAGAATTCCTTGCTCCTCAGCTGGAGCACTTCAAACCAGCCACAGCCTCTAGAGCTTTCTCCTTTCTCCGCTGCTTCTGCGGAGAATTTGGGCATTAATCTGTGCCCCTTGCCTCTACCCAGCTGCCAACTCAGGAAAACAACATTCTGGAGCTTCCAGGTCCTCCTAGGCACGGCTGGAACTGGACAGCAGAGCCCTGGAACAGTCAAGGAAGAGGGTGGGAAGAGCAAGCAGACAGACAGATGGACCGGCAGACGGCACCGTTACATAAAATATGTTCCCTGGACTGCTTGGGCTGGAAGCAGGATTTCAAAGCTCCCACTGCTGCCAGGGTGTCCTGGAGCAGTGCTGGGGGCTCTTCTGCCTACACACACAGTGGAGCCTGCTCCCAAACTGCCTGGGCAGCATCTGAATTTGGGGCTTGCCCACTGTGTGCTTTTAGTGGGAGATCAGTGTGCAACAATTTCCATGCTAAATAAATTATTTGCAATTGACTAATAAAACTCAGAAAGGTTTTGCTGACCCTCTGGCATTTGTCATTCCTTTCAACCATGAGCATCTATGAATCCTGGGTGCTCTCTTCCTCTTTGGGGTGGGATGCTACACAGAGAAACCACTGGGAAACACCTGGAACCACTGGAGGAAAGGTCCAAGGGTGAGATGCAGCTCCCCCCCAGCTGTGCTGCAATGCAGAGTGTGCAGCCTCTGCCCTGTCTGCAGCACTGGACTATGGTCCTTCAATATTAATTCCACACTATTCTATTAGAACCACAGTGGTGAAGAGCCCTGAGGAAGCTGTCTGGAGTGATCCAAGCCTCTGCACCAACTTGTCACGCTAACCAACACACTGCTCCTCCTCCAGCCTCAGCCAGCACACGCTTTGTCCTTGGCAGAGGAGCCCTGGGGCAGCAGCAGGGATGGACACCTGGATATGGGGTGGGGTGGAGGGCAGCACCAGGGGACACCTGGAGTTTGGACAAGGGGAGGCACCGGTGCTGCCCAAAGCAAACCCTTTAACACTCGCTGCTGCAGCCCCTCTGCCCGGGGCTGGCCCATCCCAGTGCCACTGGCTGCAGGAGTGCTGCTCCTAGAGAGGAGGAGTAGACCCTGCAGAAGCCACCCCGTGGGCACAGGAGGGGACCTGTGACCAGGGACACATGAGCTGGCACCCCTCACCTTTGTCTCCTTGATCTTGACGGCGATGACCTGCTTGCGCTGGCGGATGATCTCCATCAGCTCATCACACTCCTCCATCAGCTTGGCCTCGTGCATGGCTGTGTTCACCTGGCCAGGAACAGCAGCACACGTGTTGGGAGGGACACACAACACAACACACAGGTTTTAGGGAGGACACACAACACTCTCATGGCTGTGCTCACAGTGGTGCCCACACGGAGTACAGCGGGGGCAAAGTCCAGTCCTCTGCCTCCAAGGGAGACCAGCATCCATGGGAGGATGGACAGGACAGGACAGGGGGGAATGCACTTTATGGAAGAAGAATCGAGCCACAGTACTTTGTTAAAGCAACTACAGGACAGAAATCAGTTTTCCTCATTTCATACTCCCAAATCCCTCTGAAACAAGGCAGCCTTGAGTGAACCACATTTTTGCTACAGGATCTTTTTTTAAACCTGGCCAGCAGATTATGCAACACTGGAGTGGGAGACAGCTGATGGTCTGCAAAGAGAGCTCCACTGAGGAAAAACAGCGGAAAATCTTCCCAATCTGCTGCGTGTGGTGGGGGGCAGGGAACAGTCCCAGGGTTTGGAGCCTGCAGCTCTGCAGTGCTGCTGTGGCCGTGCTGCTGTGACAGTCACACTGTGGCAGAGCTGGTCCCTCAAAGCTGTGTGCCCACAGGGGAGATTGTCACCCCAACTTCCCAGGAGCACAACCTGGACTACCCCTCTCATTCAGCTCCTGGGTCACATGTGGGTGAGGGCAGATGAGGCTGAAGGCTGTGCACAGCGAGGGGTGGGAAGGAAATGTTGGGCCAAGGGACAGGAAGGGAGGTTGTGGCACCTCAGCTTGGCCCTGGGTCCATCCCTCCAAACAGCTGCCACCCAGTGGTCCAGCTCAGGCCTGGAGCATTCCCCTTCCAGGGTGGATAGAGGACAACGTAGCCACCCACAGCCTAAATGTGAAAACCTGCCCAGGGCAAGAAATCTGCCCTCAACCATGTTCATGTTCTGGGGGGCTGAAGGCAGGTGAAGTTGCAGAGGACACCATAGTCCCTTTCCCAGTTGTCTTCTGCCCAAAAAGGAGCATTTTCAAGGCTGGGGTTCCCTCAAAGGGCCAGCAGAGCATGGAGTGGGTACTGCAGACCAGCACTGCTCCACTGGCAGATCCCTGGCTCAGGAGCACCTGGACACTGGCCAAATCACTCTGTAGGGATGAACCAGTTCCCAGGGAGATGTTGGGTTTGGGGGTGAAGACTCAGCAAGTGCTGTGGCTGCAGGGAAGCTGGGCAGCTTTTAGCTGTAACAAGGGAGAGAAAAAATACTTCACCCACCTCACTGCTGGGGAAAATGTGCTAGGGACAACAGTCCTGGAATAAACTCAGCTCTGGGAAAAGCCTGTCCTAGAGCTCATGAGGATGAGAAACAGCTCTCAGCCCACACCCTGACTCACACACAGGCAAACCTCCTCCTGCAAGCCCCGGCAGCTCGGGGATGGAGCAGAGGCCCCCGTTCCACCCCAGAGTCCTCAGCAGGTTCTTGGCTGTGCCCTGGGGACACCAGGAGCTCCCACTGAGGCTGCTGTGACACAGAGGCCATAGTCCCATGGCAGCTTCTCCTGCTCTCACCACAATGGGGACACTGGGCTGGTACCATCTCTATTTTACAAACTCAGCTTCTCCACAGGGTTGTAATGTGCTCTCCTTGGTCCACATTTCCATCACTGCCATAGGATTTGGCCATTTCAACCTCTCTCAGTGCGAACCCCATGCACAGAGTCACTTTGAAGAGCAGCACAGGCTCAGGGCCTTGAGGACACTTGCAGTGCCCTTCTCCAGGGTGAACTCCTGTCCCTCGGGGTGTTGGTGGCACCATTCTCTGGACATGCCATGAGATTCACACTGAAGGTGTCTGAGGGGCAGAGTACATGGGGATTGCATGTGCCTGCCTGTGTGCCATGTCCACAAATAGCTCAAAAGCAGAATTCCCTGGAATCAGATTGATGGGGAGCACGGATATTTTCTGCTTCACAGTTTACTGTGCTCTCTGCCAAGGTGCCTCCGAGGGCCCGGCTGTGCACTCAGCAGAGCTGAGAAATGTTATTTGTACTGTTATTTTAAGCAGAGCGTCTGACAAAGCTGAAAACTCCCAAACTCTGTCAAAAATGACAGCTTAGAGGTCTCAGACTCTGAGGATCAGACAGAAATATGGGATATCTTTCAATTTATCCTGCATCAGGTCATTAAGACATTGGAGCTGGGTTCAAAGGAAGAGGTTTGGAAGGACATCCAGCCACATCCCTGCTCCATCCCTGGTGGGTTCTCAGAGCCAAAGCTCAGCCCATCAGAGCAGCATGGGCTGGTGACTCTCACCAGAGCTCTGCAAGGGCATCCTGGCTCCTTCTCTCTCTGCCAAACATCCATTTGCTATCTGTTTTCCCAGACTCAGTCCAGGCCCACTGAGCCCCGGGGAAGAGGAGGCCCAGGAGAGACAGCTCCAACAAAGCCATTCCTACTGCAGAGCGCTGCACAGGCAGAGAGAAGCAGGACAATGACAGTGACACCGAAGGCCAGCAGTGCTGCAGAGCCAAGTGGGATTTTTCTGCTCCTTATTTTGGCTGGAAGTTCAGAGCATCTCAGCCCCCTCCTCCTTCTCTCTGCACGTTGTGACAGTGGCTGCCAGCTGCTGGCGGCACACTTGGCCCTGCTGGCACTGACAAAAAGGGCTTCTGCACTCACTTCCTCTTGCCAGATTGTCAGGACATTACTGAGGGAGAGAGGAACAAAGCACTGGCACTGCCTGCAGAAACCACAGGGCTTGAAGCACCTTCACAGCCCCAGTGCCCTGGCTGCTCTGAGGTGCAGGTGGTGAAGGACAAGCTGCAGCTCCCTTGGCAAGTGCATCCCCAATGCTTTGCTGTAGGCAAACAGCTCCAGCCAGCACAGGCAGCATCCCTTGTCCTGCTGCAGCATCTCTTGTCCTGCTGCAGCATCCCTGCACCCTGCCACAGCCCTCCACCACAGCATCCCTCCATCTCACTCGCAGCATCCTACAGCAGCATCCTGAGGCAACGTCCCCACATCCCACCACAGCATTCCTGCATCCTGCTGGCTGCTGGGCCCACGGGATGGCTTGGGGAGGTGCAGGGGAGGCACAGGATTTGCAGCCCCCGCAAGGCCTGGGGTGCCCAGGGTGAAGTAAACAACTGTTGTGCTCTCTCAGGCACTGGCAGGCTCCCCCTGAACCCATGGCTGCAATTCCAGCAGCAGCCTGGGGTTTAGTCCTGTGGGGAGGTGGTGGTTCAAGGAATTGCTGCATGCTCGGTGTCACCCAGCTGAGACCTCTTTGCAGGCTCAGTGTCACCTGGCTGAGCCCTGTTTCCACGCAGGGTTTCACTCAGTCTTCCACCAGAAGCACCTGCTGGGCCCAGCAGAGAGCAGCAGGCAGCCCCTGCCTGGAGCCAGCTCAGCAGCCCACAGCTCTTCTCAGTGGCTCCCAATTATGCCAACTCCTTCAGACCTACAGACCCTGGGAACCATCCCTGTGTCCTCCATTGCTTTGGACTACCCCCCACACTCGTCTCTGCTCCCAGGGCAGCCCCCAGGAAAGGACTCTGGGGTGGTCCATGCATTGCCTCCCTTGAGCTGGGAGCTGCCCTGGGCGCCTCCCCCAGCCCCCTCCTGGCCCTCACCCACCTCCACTTGCTGGCAGATCTGTATCAGCTTGGCCATCTGGTTTTCCAGTTCGCTGTTGCGTTTGACCAGGTTGGTGAGATTTGTCTCCAGGGTTTGCTGCAGGTCCAGAAATGGGAGAAAGAGGAAAAATACAGAGATCAGCAAAGCTGTAGTGTCCCCAGTCCCCTGCCATCAACGGAGACCCTCTGCCACCCAGCACACTGCCTGAGAGAGGGACACTGGAACAACTCTGGGCAAAGGCTCTGGGGGTCCTTGGCCAGCGGGCTGTGCCATGGGGGAGACACCAAGCCCAGCACTGCAGTGACCCTGGGGTGTCACCAGCTGGAGAGGACAGTGTGGGTGTCCTCCTTTGGAGAGCAAATTTTGGCTGTTTTCATCACCAATTTTGTTCTGCACAGGATGAGGGGCATGAACAAGAACAAGAGGCTGATGAGTCATGGGAGAAGGACATTTCCTCTGCCAACCACCTCAGCTGGAGCTACAATGGCACAGCAGGGAGAGCTCAGCTGGGCTGTGCTGCTTTCAGACCCCAGCCACGCTGCCCTTTGCTCACCAGAGCAGACCTCAGCCAGCAGATCACGGCCAGTGGATTGCAGCCAGCAGATCTTGGCCAGCAGATCTCAGCCAGCAGATCACAGCCAGTGGATGTGGGCCACAAGAGTACGAGCAGTGGATCCCAGCCAGCAGCTGATGACCAGGAGGTTGTGGCCAGCAGATCATGACCCGAGAGGACAGGGATCCCTGGGCCTCCTTTGGTGCCCACAGGCTGCAGTGCTCTGGGAGAAGGAGGGGATTCAGTAAAGCACAGATGAAGACCCCACTTGAGGGGCTATTGATACCTGTGGCCGTGGGGGGAACAGAGTCTGTGGGTGCTAACAGTTCCAGGGACACAGCACTGCCAGTTCCACAGGCTCTGCTAACGGGAATGCTTTGTAACAAAGCACTCGCTACCTGTTGCAGTGCTTGTCAGGAAATGATATCCTATTAATATTTTAAACTCCAGGGCTGGAAGAGGGTCCCTGAGGTGGTTCATTCACCTGCAGGCAGGAACTGCAGTCTGAGGCTTTCATCTGGCTCCAGCAGACCCATAAACACGGCCCCTCTCTGCACAGATGGGTAATTGGGGGCTACTGAGCCAGGAGAACTCGAATCACAGGCACGGAGCACAGGCAGAGCACTCATTCCTGAAAAACCACTGGCTCCTAAAATACTCTGAGCTCGTTTGCAACCCTGAAAATTGCTGGCCAAGGGCAAGTAAGGCAGGAAGAGGCTGGAGAAACAGAATAAACACGGGGAGCCTTGGTTATGCCGTCAGGGTTCGCAGAGTGGGGCTGTGTGGAGAATGGAAAAACCAGCTGCTCCCGCCCCCCTCTCCTCACAGCCCAACATTATAAACATCATTTCACTACAGCAACGAACATTTCACTTGCTAATTACCTCCCTCATCACCAGCATGGCTGCATTGAGGTTGCAGCTTTGAACTCGCCCCAATCTGCTTTAATCCTGCAGGGTGTGATGGAGGGCTGGGCTACAGCTGTGCTTCACGTGCCCGAACCCCCTTTGCAGCATCCCAAGTTTTCTAGGGGGTGGCATCACTCCTCCCATCCACAAACACACAGAAACCCTGTCCCCGAGCACCAGCCCCTGCATCACACTCCTCTGTGGCGGCGCTGAGGCAATGGGAGGTGCTGCACTGGTGTCAGGGATGGTTCCACAGCCCTTTGCTGCTCCCTCTGCCCCTCAGTGCCCCCACAGACCCTCCCTGCCACCCCTCTGCATCCCAGGAAAACACAGACGGAATGTTTCCATCTGCCTGACGTGCTGGAACAAATAAAATGGGCCTGAAGCCTGGATCACACCAGCTGGTTATTTTGTAGGTGTATATAAATTACAGCAATTACAGGGGTTGGGTTTTAATCGCTTTATAAAATGACTGTCATTTCCCCAAACCTTCACCTTCTGTACTGAAATACAAATAGGTGATTTCTCTACAACTGGGGAGGCAAGTGAGAAAAAGTGATAAAAAGGCCTTGAGCAGGAGTCACTGGTGCTGCATGGGGAGAAGGGGCTGGGTCACCCAGGGACAGCAGGACCAGAGAGGGAAGTGCCCAGACATGGCACCGTGGGACAGGGGCTGAACCTCCCCCACTCCAAGTGTCAAGGATCCACAGGATCAAACCCTCCACAACTCCAGCAGAGCAGTGCAGCACCTGCACTTCTTCACCTGCTGGGGACCTGCAGATGCACAATAAATCCACTCACAGCCAGCCAGAGGAGTGCAATCACACAGCACTGACCTGCAAGTACCAGGGCTCCTGTTTGTTCAGCTATGGGCAACAAATCAATTTTCCTTTTCCTCCAAATACCAAAGAAGCAGTTGAACTAAACATGGATTTCTCTGTTCGAAGAAGTCATCGAGGTTGCAGGCTCAAGACAACCTCAGCAACTCTAAATACGGGCTGTCCTCCTGGTCCCTGTCCTTCATCAAACACAAACGTGCCTGTGCCTGGCCAGGGTTGCACTCCATGGCCAGCTCCCAGCCCATCCACCAGTCTGGAAGCTGGTTCACACTGGGAAACACTGATAGCCTTGTGGCTTTAACCCATCAGAGATGGAGCAGAGCAGGCTCTGAGCCCCAAGCAGGGGCTCCCCACACGTCACACAGACCTGAGCCTGAGGAGCTCCAAGTCCCCAGGGGTTTGGGCCACACAAGCCTCAGATCTCCTCCAGCAGCATGAACCTGTGGGTGTAGGATGGGAGGACCTGGAGAACCCTGGAGCTGGGAAAGCCCTAGGGACAGGAATGCAGGGGTTGTGGTGGCTGCTGGTCGGTGCTGCCATCCCTCAGCTGCTCTGAGGGGCGAGAGACTCAGCCTGGCACGACAGCACAGAGGGTGTCCTTTGGCTCTGCCTTACCACAGACACGTTCCTGCATTTATCTTCATGGGAACGCAGCCAAAACTGGAGAGTGATACTTGCAGTGATTTACTCAGGGCTTTTCACATTGCCCTTTTCATCTATAATCACTTCCAATAATGGAGGCGAATCCATGTCCTGATCCTCCTGCACACCACGAACACAAACCACGTGTGCATCCACAAACCCACGTGCAGGCACACAGGCACCAAGTCAAACCCACTCCAAAATGCTCCCTGCATGCCAAAGCAGCAGGAAAACCAGCTCCTGGAAGCCACCACCATTCCCCAGCCTCACCTGGACAGTGCAGGGGACGAGCACCTGTGGCGGCGCTCTGGGACCGCTGCCACGCTCAGGATGCACAGTCAAGCCCTCAGGGCTGAGGATGTGCTGCCAAGCCCCAGCACGGGGCAGGATTCCTGCTGGCTGTCCTCTGACTTGTTTTGGAGCAGCTCAGGGAAGCCAGATGTCACCAGGGCATTGCCCAGGGCATCAGGAGTCTGCTGTGGAGCTCCCGAGGGAGCTGCTCATTTTTTAAAGCCACAAAGTTGTTGATAGCATGAGGCAGCTGTAATTGCACTGGAGCTGTGGGAACCTCCACCCATGTCCCTGTTCCTGGCCAAAACACTGCTCTGCACTGAGCTCCTGCCCCAGGCACCCACTGGCTCTGTGGGGATGATGGAATTGATGTGGTCTGTCTCAGGAATGCTGGGACAGCTTTCTGGGGAAGCAGCACCTGGACTGGGTAACCTGCAGGCAGCTCCCACCAGGGTCATTCCAACCCCATCTGCTCTGAGGGGATTTGGGAGCAGGACAGTGACAGTGAGGTTAGTACAGCATCCTCTCACTCCTCTGGCAGCTGCCTCGGTGCTGCCAAACTAAAATCACAGAATTGTTTGGAAGGGACCTTAAGCATCATCCCATGGGCAGGGACATCTTCCACTGATCCAGGGTGCTCCAAGCCCCATCCAACCTGGCCTGGGACACTCCCAAGGTATTGACAGCACTGCACAGACCAGGCTCCTCTCAGTGGCCACAGCAGGTCCAGAGCCCAACACTGCTCCTGTGCCAGTGGATGCTCCCACTCCCACCTCCCCTTCCCACAGGCTGCACAGAGGGCTGAACGTGGCACTACCCACCACCAGCCCTGTCAGCAGCACAGCCAGGGGATCCCAACTGGAAGAGGGGAGATTTAGGTTAGATATATGGAAGAAATTCTTCCCTGTGAGGGTGGAGAGGCCCTGCCACAGGGTGCCCAGAGAAGCTGTAGCTGCCCCTGGATCCCTGGAAGTGTCCAAGGCCAGGATGGACAGGGCTTGGAGCAGCTTGGGCTAGTGGAAGGTGTCCCTGCCATGGCAGGGGTGGAACAAGATGAGCTTAAGGCCTCTTTTAACCCAAACCATTCTGTGATTCCACAATTCTATGTTCAGAATCAATTCCCACCACCAAGAAAAAAAAAACTTTGGGGAAAAATATGAAAAGCCAGTCAGCTACTGGGCTTTGCTCTGAGAATGTCCCTAGACAATGGGACAAGTGACAAAGAGACACGACTGAGCTGCCATGTGTGACACTAATGCATTTTAAGTCGCTTTGGAGCAAAACAGACTGAGGAAGAGCTGAAACCTCTGCCAGCATTCGGGGCTGCTGTTGCCCCACTGGCAGAGCTGACCTAGAAACCCAGCAGCTCTGCATGGCATGGGGCTGGGGCTGTGGGGGCTCTGATGGTGCTGGAGAATCAAGAGCCAGAGCCTGAGCCAGGCAAAGGGGCTCTGGCAATGACCCCCGGCATGGAGGGGATGGGACCAAGGGGATGTACTCGACCAACACACACCTGAGGGTGTGGTGACATGCCCCATGTCCTCTGATCAGTCTGAGCAATAAAAGAGCAGCTCCAAATCCATTCATCAGGTCGAATCCCTGATGCTCTATTAGGTTTAAACCCTGACTGGCTCTTTCTGTGCTCACCTTCAGTTGGGAAGCAGCTCTGGAGGGAAGCTCCCTACAGGGAGAAGGGCTGGGGATGCAGGTGATACAGGGGTAGGTTTGTCACAGCCAGGGCTCCCAGCCACATCCTTCACAAGCCCTGGGGTGGCAGTCACCCATGCTACTTTGGCACACGGTGCTCCAGCCATGTGCCCAGTGCCCAGCCTGGGGGTGGCCCCAGCCCACCCCCTTCACCTCACAGAAAGCATAGGGCAATCCCAGCCTGGCAAGACCTAGGGCTGGATCCTGCTCACAGTGGGGTAAATCCACCATTTCAGTGGCCATGCTCCAGTTTGTAAATGGGATGAAAGAAAGGAAGGAACCATCAAGAGCGTGTGGGAGCAGCTGTGCTGGGCTGAGCAGGGACTGGGGGACAGAGGCAGGCAGGTGGGATCCATGCTCCAGCACTCCAGTGCAGGCTGCATCAGCACTTACTGTGTCTTGTGTCTCCTTGGGAATTTAAATTGAGGGGAGAAAAGCGAAAGCAGGAAACCCCGAGCAAACAGGGTGAGCTGAGTGTGGGATTTGCAGCCGCTGCACGTGCTGCTGCTGAGTCGGCACATCCTGGATTTGTGTCTTGTCGGCTCTTCTGCAGCATCTTCTCTCGGGCTGAGCCAGCCAGCACCGCCTAGACCTGCCTGGTTTGGGGGAGCAAAGCGGTGCCTGGCCCAGCACATGAGCTAAAAGCACACTCCAGACCTGCCATGGAGCTGCCTCACCCAGGGTGAGCCGTCACTCAGACCCGCACTCCTATGGGACACCATTGCCAGCGCCACACACTTCCAGCAGCTCCACACTTATTTATGCCTGCAGAGCTCCTGCCTTTCCAGGGTACATTTCAAATGAAGAAATAAGAGGGACAGAAATGGCTGCAGGTAAAACTTGCTCTGTCACTGCTGATGGAGCGACCTAGGGTCCCACTCACCTCCTGCCCATGCCTCACTTTGGCCTCTGTTACCCAGGAACGTGATCAAATTCTCCTGCTCCTGAGGGCTCTGGAACACTGCTAATTCTCCTGTAAATCAAAGCTGTCCTGGGGAAAAGTCACAAGGGGGAAAAGTCACACAAATTAGTTTAATGCTGTTGTTTCTCCAAAGCTGCTGATTAGTTGCAGACTTGGTCTGAGCATTGTTTTGGCAAGGTTTGTGTCTGGCTGCCTGGTGCAGCTCCAGGGTGCACATTCCCCGTTCCCTGTCTGCCCCTGTCCCAGTGCTACTTAACAGCAACAGGGGCTTTGCTTCCAAAAATACTCCTTCAGGCAAAACGCTGTAAGAGCCCGAACACCTGGAAGTCCTCGGCACAGGCCATCCTCATCACTGCAGGGAGAAGAGGAACGGCTGGCAGCAGTAGAGAACCTCTGCTGCTGGAGCTCGGCCACACACGCGTGTCCCCCATGGAACGAGCTGCTCTTGGCAAGCCGTGCCGGGTGCCGTGTGAATCGACACGCACAGGTAACCAGGGTGACACCAAACCAGCGCGGAAATGCCTGCAGCAGATGCATTTCCTTGCCTCGCCAGCAATGCTGGGTGACAGAGACCCGCGGGGACACCGCTCCGCCGGGTTCGGCTCGTCCCGGCCCGTAGGGACACGCGGGGACACCGCTCCGCCGGGCTCGGCTCGTCCCAGCAGTCACAGACCCGCGGGGACACCGCTCCGCCGGGCTCGGCTCGTCCCAGCAGTCACAGACCCGCGGGGACACCGCTCCGCCGGGCTCGGCTCATCCCGGCAGCCACAGACCCGCGGGGACACCGCTCCGCCGGGCTCGGCTCNCCCGCAGGGACACGCGGGGACACCGCTCCGCCGGGCTCGGCTCGTCCTTCCCCAACATATCAGAGGGCTCTGTGCACACGCCTTATCACAAGGCCGTGTTTTTATCATCTCCGTCTCCCAGCAGGAGGCTCCAGCATGGAGCCCTGCACATCCAGACCCCCACACAGGAATTCTGCTTCTCCAAACAGAGGATGAACAAAACTCGGCGCAATAGATGGAGTTTTCCCACACTGATGTTCTTAGCGTTCCCAGCTGCAAGGTCACTTTGAGCAAAAGTATTCCTCCTCGCCAAATCTTCCGGCTTTAACCCTTTCCTCCCAACAGCCGTTTTCCTGGCTAAGATGAGAAGAACGATGGGAATAAGGCAGCCGACACCCTCCCTCTTACTGGCTGACCAGACCTTCTCCTACCTCCTAAGTGTGCAGCTCCACCACCTTAAAGACCCTGGCAAAGCACAGCACATTCCTGCAGCTCCTGGAATGGAAAAGGAAAACCAGGAGCTGCCCAAAGACAAGTTCAGCTTCCACACTTCCACAAAAACACTTCCAGCAGAGGCTGGTTTCCTTCATTCCTGTGACAGGGCACAGCACAGCAGCTCCTGGGAATTCTCTCTCCTGCATCCCTCCTCAGTGTCAGCCAAGACATTTTGGGACAGGTTTTGACACCCACTTCCAGGCCATGGAGAGGCAGGACACAGCCCCAGCTGTGTGGCAGCTCAGCCCCCGAGCCCCAGAAGGCACAGGGCTGCAGAGGAGCCAGGGCGGGGTAGCTGCGAACAAGCCCCGTGGCAGCGGCTCCCACAGGTCAGCGACAGCCTCAAGAGGACATTTTAATGCCCCCTGCCCTGCCTGCTGCCTCGATGGGTACGAAGGGCCAGCAGCACCCAAGGCAGCCGTTTGCCTGTGGGCACATCCCCCAGTTCCCCCAGCACTCACCAGAATCACAGAATGGGTTGGGATGGGAGGGACCTTAAAGCTGATGCAGTTCCATGCCCTGCCATGGGTGGGGACACCTTCCCCTAGACCAGGTTGCTCTGAGCCCCTGAACACTTCCAGGGATGGGGCAGCTTCTGGGCATCACAGAGGTTCATCCTGGCAGAAATGGCTGATTTAGGCCCTTCAGTCTTTACATCCTTTAATCTCTCCAAAGCAATTCTTCTTTGCTTGAATATTATCCTGGTTTTCTGTATCATTACAGAAGTGTTGAAAATTGTTTAAATATTTTATTAAATTCCTCTTGACTGTGACAAGCCAGTTTTCATTCCTTAAGTCATCTAAGCATGATCTGCTTGTTGGAGCCGTCCTAGTTAAACACTAAGATTTTACTCCCCAGTTCAGGCCGTGTGTTTTTCAGCTTAAAAGAATGTGATTTTCAGACATCTTATTAAATGTGCTACATTTGCTATAAAAAATTCCCAAACTACAGCGAGCCCGGAGCATATTTGCGCATTTCCCACTATTTTTATTTATTCCTTTAAAAAGACAGAGTGGAAGGAAAAGATTTCCAGTGCTCCAAGCAATGCCTTTTTCCAGGAATTTTTCTCTAGTGAGTAATTCCCAGTTCATTCCAAACCAGGAGTTACAGAGGGGTCATTTTCTGATGCTCTGCTGTAGGAACCACCACAGCTGCACAGCCCGAGGGGTGGAAGGGCTGGGGAACAGCCCCCCACCTTCCCCCCTCTGAGCTCACTGCAGGATGGCTGAGGGTGAGCAAAAGAAGGCAGTGCTGGCAGCAGCCCCAGAGCTCCCCAGCAGCCCCAGAAATCCCCAGGGCTCATTTGGGAAGAGCCCAGGAGGCAGCTCTGTTGTCCCCGGCGGAGCCGAGCGTCGCTGGAATTCTGCTTCCCTGGAAAACTTCTGTCAGAAAAGTAAGCCATGATCCTATTTTATTCTGCCACGGTGACGAAACCACAAAAATTGAGGAGAGAGAGAGAGAAAAAGAAAGAAGACACTGCAGATGTCCACCTGCTCCTTCAGTCTCAACCTTCCAGCCTTCCATCTTCTCAGGTTTCTGTCTCCCCTGTGCAGCAAAAGGGACTCATTTGTCACCCTTTTGGGTCACCGTGGCCTCGGGGATGATGCCCAAAGCCCTCCCTGCACAGGAGGATCGCTCTGTGGAGGCTGCAAGGGAACAAGTTCCTTCTACCTCTTGGATTGTGCTGCTGGAGCTGGAGGATCCAAGTGCTGCCAGCAGTGCAGATCCTTCCCAAGATCCTCAGTGCCCTAAAGACACAGGTGAACAAATCCCTGCTGCACATCCTGCCAGATCTGGGGTCTGGAAGATCCCCAAGGGTGGATGGCTCACATGGTGCCGTGCCCAGAGAGCTCCACCAGCAGCACCTCAGAAGCCTGGTGGGGGAGAAGCCCAGCAAGCCCCAGGGCAAGGTCAAGTAGGAGTCACTCACAACCCTGGGAAGGCAGAGATTCCAAAGGACAGGCACAGCCCACAGCCTGGGACACAGGGCAACAATCTCAGGCACGGGGAAGGATTAGAAACCAGAACACACCAAGTGCCTGGAGGAGCTGTCAGAAAGCAGAGGGATAACCAGAGGACAAACCAACAACAACACAGCTCGAGATCAGACCATGAGACATCTTGAGAGCCCCACATTTGAGGACTGACTGTCAGGCATCAGCCAGCACCCTGGCACTGCTGGCTTTGAAACCACAGTGAACAAAATCCTTTCAAAGTATAAAAGATAGACAATGCTTCATTCCATAAATATGTATATCCTCGTGGAAGAGCTGACTGGTGGAAAGAAGATGCATCTTTTGAAGGAGTTCTATGAATACATGGTAGGCAAAAAACACCATCAAAGTTTTCCTCAAAATAGAAGAGAGTGGAGTGGAGGGAGGGCAGGTAAAAGGAAGGAAGGGAAGGGCAGGGAAAGGCAGGGCAGGGCACGACACTAACTCCAGTGAACAGCAGTCTCCAGGGGTGCTCTGAGGACACTGCAATCAGGTTAGCTGCTCTTGCTGCAGGTAACTGTCTGGCTGGGGGAGAGCCCTTTGGAATACTCACAGGGTGTGTGAGAATCCAGAGATAGAATTTCCAGGGGAAAAGCCTGACACATACTGATGTGAGGTACACAGGTGCATCTGAACAGGAGGAGACTCAGTGTCACCAACAATTACTAAAGGCAGAAGAGGACAAACTGCCTGGAAGAGCATCAACAAACACTTTTTCCATTGAAGTTTCCTCCTCACCCTCTGAGGCTCTCTGTGTGATTCACAGCCAGGTAAAGTTTCATTAGGCAGAACCCTGTGACGTGTGACGTGTCCTCAGGACCGTCCTGTGGGCACCTGTGACACCTGGCTCAGGGCATGGCTGGGGCTCCACGGGCTCTGACAGCCCTTCTGAGCAGCGATATCTCCTCAGGAGCACAAACATCCACCTGAGGCTGCTAAAGGAGATCTGGGATTTGGCAAGGCATTTATGCAAATTCCTATCTGCACTTAATAAACAACCAAGTGTCTGTGGCAGAAATGAAGAGATGCAATTCAAAGGGAATGCACTGAGCAGGGAGTTTAGTGCTAGAGAGAAACTCATGGAAGATTCATACATTCCCAAAGAACATCTGGTTCTATTCAACATCAAAAAAGCCACTTTGTGATTTTCACCAGCTAATAGGTTTATCAAAGATTTACTAATCACTTCATCCAATTCCTATCTCACCTCCCAAACCAAATTAGCAAAATTCAAGCAAAAAGTAAGAAAGAATCCTCAAGAAGGTACCTCTTCCCCACCTCCTCACTGCCTGGGCTGCACCTCAAGATTGAGATCTGGCTGCTCCCAAACTGAATGGGAAACACAAAGTGGCTGTGAAGCAGAATTCACACCTAAACACCGGGAAGAAATGGTTTGAATTACAAGCACAAAATTAGCTGATGAGTGAAGCTAAAGCTCCTGCATTTTAAATTATGGCAGGAGACATAGGGAGTTCTGCAGAGATCAGCCAGACCTGACACCAGAGGTCAGTGACAAGTGACAGGGGTGACACCAAGCCTGACTTTTGCTGTGAGCATGACACAGGATTCAGCTTTACAGAGCCAAAACACTGCAGAACATGGCTTTTATCTAAAATATTAACTGGTAATAAATGCATAAATTATGTCTGCAAATGGCTCAGGCTGCAGCCTGCCCGTTTGTCCCAGCCTGAGGATTGTTTGGTGTCTCATCCTCCTCATGCTTCTGCTGCTTCTATCACCACCTCACTGTTACCTGCCAGGGCACTGGCACCCAGCTCCTATCCATAGGGATTATTTCTCAGTTCCTCCATCCGGGAGCTGGGTACAGGCAGAGCCTGAAATCAGGCAATCCATGTTAGAAGGGATAAGAGCTTGAGGTGGACAGGGAATGAGGGCTGAGGAGGAGGAGGAGGAAGAGGTTGTGCTGGGTGACAATGTCCAAGGATGGGGAAGGACCATCCGATAGAAAAAACTCAGTAAGAAACCCAAAGGGAAGGAAACCACTCTGCCTACATTCATCTCTGGGGCTGTGAGACCCATCCTGGGGCCGTGAGACCCATCCCATCTCTGGAGTGCACCCCACTAGCAGGAACTGACTTGGGCAGTCAGAAGCACCAGAATCACGTGCCCAAGGGAGCCCCCTCTGAGCCCCCTCCCAGCAGGGCACAGGCCAAGTGAGTCATCAGCAAGACTCCTGAATATTAACTCCTCAGCCCCCCTTTTTCACAGCCTTCCCCGCACCCCCAGCCCCCATCAGGAGAGGGGCACTGAGCTGGCTGACAGCCCCTGGTAAGGGAACACAGAGCCTGCACTCGGGAGCCTTCCCTCTCCCAGCACGCCCCGAAAATTCATCTTCCAGCTCCGAGGATCAAACAAGCTGATCAAATGCTCCCGCAGCTGGGTTTTAATTCCCTGTTGATCCAACTCCTGCGCACACTCAGGAGCCTTTTCCATTCCTCCCCCCTCGTCTGCAGCAGCCGCTGAGGAGCTGGAGCCGCGGGATGGGCGGCCCAGGCAGAACAGCAGGCGGGAGAACGTCAGGGATCACACACTTCTCTGCACCTGTCCCTACTGAAGGATTCCTCTCAGTTTAGGGTCTTTTCCAGGCAAAAGACCAGAGAAGCTCCTGCAGAGGCCAGAGCAAAGATCTACTTGTTTTATTTTGGGGGGCAGATCTTCCAAGGATACCCTCCCTTCTGAGGGAGAGTCTGACGGACAGGAAACCCCCAAGACGGGGAAGATTTCCCAGAGAAACATCCCTGGGAAAGCCGCACCACTTGGTGGCATCACTCTCAAAAGCTTGGGCACGTGGGGACAGTTTGCTAATGAGGATCGCAGTGATTAGGAGCACCAAATTATCTTGTGCAGCACACAACAAACAATGCTAATGGTGGGATAATGTCAGGCGGAATCCACTGCATTGGAACAGCACTGATAGCACACGTCAAGCAGACATATAATTACCACTGTGGCGCCTCGATAGTATTAATAACGCTGCTAATTAGACTGATATAAATAGCAAGATTAATTGTCACAAAACATCAGTGTCAGGGTTGAAAGGCAGCCGCAAACCTTGCACTTTTGTCAGCACGAGGGCACCGGGGCTGTAAGAGACAGCACCCGGCACTGATGGCACCCAGAGATTCCTGGTGGCACCTGGCAGCACCCTGAGGCTCCTGGTTACACCTGGGGTTTTCCAAGCCTCTCCAACCTTAACAAGTCCCTGATGCAGCACCTGGCAGCACCTGACACCTGACCTGGAGGGAGCTGGCATGAGGCAGGCAGCAGCAGCAGGAAGGCACAGCCCAGCACTGAGCAATACAAATCCCCCCCATCCCAAAGATGCCTGAACACCCCAAAGACAGCCAGGATCACCCTGGAGCATGTCCCCACACAGCCCCAGCAACCTTACTTGTTCCGGACTGATAAGAGAACAGCCTGTCTGCAGGAAACAACCTGCTGCTTTGCCTTAATACCTTGAAGACAGATGAGAGTATCATTGGGAGCCATAGATGAAAATGTTCTTCCACTGGGGCCTTGCTGTGTTCCTGCCCAAGGGAGCAAGAAGAGCCCCTGAGGACAGTTTAGAAACCCACATCCCACTGAAACACCGCTACCTGGAAAAGGTAGGACAGGAGTAAACGGGGACAATTAAGTCCAATATGCTCCTTGGGATACCTCCCTTCCCATTCGCAGTTGTCTCCTGCTGTGAGAGGCTGGCATGCAGCAGCACCAGGCATGGGCTGGAGGGTGACACCACAACCAGGGCCTTCCTTCCTCACCTCCCCTGGCAGAAGAACAAATTTGGATGAAAAAAGCAGAGGAGCTGGCCAGAAGGGGTGGGTCCCTTTCATCTCAGGATATTTTGTGATCCCATGAAGTGTAAAGCCCGTGGAGACTGCTGCTGCATAAATAACCTCCTCCCAAAGTGCTGCTTGCTGCGGGACGTGCCTGCACTGCACCACCTTTCCCACCTCCCCGGNGGGCGCAGACCCTGGGCTTCCTCTGCGAAGGAGAACCAGCGGGCCAACAACTGCCTGGGACGGGGCTTATTTTGGCTGATTTGTTGCTTATGTAAAGGCACGGTGAGATGTTCAAAGCAGCGCTGGAGATGCTGAGATAGACGCACCCGGTACAAGCTGAGCCTCGGGCTGAACGCGCCAACGCTGCAGAAGGCTTTAACCCCTTGTGCAGGCACCAGCAGAAAGCCACAGCCCTTCTGCCTTTANCCAAAGACAGCCAGGATCACCCTGGAGCATGTCCCCACACAGCCCCAGCAACCTTACTTGTTCTGGACTGATAAGAGAACAGCCTGTCTGCAGGAAACAACCTGCTGCTTTGCCTTAATACCTTGAAGACAGATGAGAGTATCATTGGGAGCCATAGATGAAAATGTTCTTCCACTGGGGCCTTGCTGTGTTCCTGCCCAAGGGAGCAAGAAGAGCCCCTGAGGACAGTTTAGAAACCCACATCCCACTGAAACACCGCTACCTGGAAAAGGTAGGACAGGAGTAAACGGGGACAATTAAGCCCAATATGCTCCTTGGGATATCTCCCTTCCCATTCGCAGTTGTCTCCTGCTGTGAGAGGCTGGCATGCAGCAGCACCAGGCATGGGCTGGAGGGTGACACCACAACCAGGGCCTTCCTTCCTCACCTCCCCTGGCAGAAGAACAAATTTGGATGAAAAAAGCAGAGGAGCTGGCCAGAAGGGGTGGGTCCCTTTCATCTCAGGATATTTTGTGATCCCATGAAGTGTAAAGCCCGTGGAGACTGCTGCTGCATAAATAACCTCCTCCCAAAGTGCTGCTTGCTGCGGGACGTGCCTGCACTGCACCACCTTTCCCACCTCCCCGGCAGCAGCAGGGGAGAGCCGCCGGGGGCACGTTCATCCCCGCGCGCCGCCGGGCCACCCCGCATTTCCCGGGGAACCTGCCCCGCGCCTCTCCCTGCCTGGCTCTGAGCCTCGCCGAGGGAGTGGGAGCCGCCTGGCTGGGTGAGGGTGCTCCGGGCTCCTGCCGCAGCACCTGGCTGCGGGGGCAGC
>VZRX01006169.1:66206-87150 GCA_013398075.1 Notiomystis cincta
GCTGCGGGGGCAGCGGGCGGCAGCCTGGGAACGCTGGAGTGGCGCGGGCGCGCTGCCCGCTCCCAGCGCCGGCCCGGCCAGGCCGTGGGCGCTGCCAGGGCGCAGAGGGCGCAGACCCTGGGCTTCCTCTGCGAAGGAGAACCAGCGGGCCAACAACTGCCTGGGACGGGGCTTATTTTGGCTGATTTGTTGCTTATGTAAAGGCACGGTGAGATGTTCAAAGCAGCGCTGGAGATGCTGAGATAGACGCACCCGGTACAAGCTGAGCCTCGGGCTGAACGCGCCAACGCTGCAGAAGGCTTTAACCCCTTGTGCAGGCACCAGCAGAAAGCCACAGCCCTTCTGCCTTTATCCCTTTGCTCTTTTGCTTCCAGAAGAGTAAACAAAATGCCTAAACCCACCAAAAGTCACCAATCCCATCACCAAGCGATGGTACAAACAGCATTTTCGGAGTTTCTTCTGTGGCCAGAGCCTTGGCGCTGTCTGGAGACTCCTTTTGCCCTGCAATGCACGAGGTGCTAGAGGGGACTCGGCAGAGACGCAGATGGGACACTGCACCTCCAAAGCCTTTGTATGCCACAGTCCCACCAGGCCAAGTGGCACCGTGGCTGCCACAGAACTCCAGGGCAAGCGAAGCCTGTGCACCACCCCCTGCACAGCCAGGGCACCACTGGTGACTCCGACAGGTTGAGCCCCACACCAGCCAGGGGTCCAAGCCACAGCCTCCCCCAGCACATCCCAACACGCTCCTGGGCTGCCCGGGCACAGCGCCAGTGCCAGCTTATCCAGCAGATCTTGGGCACCAGCCCGTGCATTACTCAAGCTCCAGTGTCTTACGGCAATGGGCACGAGAGAAAACGCCCTGACAGGTTTTCCCTCCTGGAGCACAGGGCCCTGCCCGCTGTGCTGCCCTGGGGCTGGCACACGGCACTGCTGGCAGGGCCCCGAGGCAGCGGGTCTGGCCAGCGCAGAGGGAGCCCGTGTGCCCAGCCCTGCTGCCCTCCTCATTCCCCAAACCCTGACCACATGCCAGCCAGTGGCACCGAGCACCCAGGAGCTCCCTCTACCCCGTGCCGTGCTGGATGGGGGCTGCCCAAGCCTCTCTGCAGACCACCTTGAGGAACGAGACCAGGAACCAACCCAAGGCAGACCCTTCCAAAAGTTACAACATCTGGGAAGCGCGGAGGGGAGGGACCACTGGAGCCTACATGCCGAGCACAGGGTAAGTGCTCATGCCAAAACCTGCTCCAGCTGCTTCAAACTTGGCGAAAGCTGCACCCAGTGAAGTGCAGAGCTCCCATCAGCCCCTGCTCACTTCTCTAAAACAGCCCATCCATTTCTGATATGAGGAAAATTCCCTTCTCTCCTCTGCACTCAGAAGGAAACAGAACTGCTCTGTGATACAGCCAGTAAAGGGGAGCCTGAGGCATTGTGGGCAGGACCCCAGGGCCACCCACGGCCCCTCAGGGTGGGCTGCCAAGGGGGCAGCATCGCTATCACCCCCCCTCACACAGGCAGACCATCTCCACACGCACGAGGTTTCCCAGCATGGACCAAGAGCATCCAGCTGTTTCCCTGGGAGAGCCCTGGGTCAGACTGGAGCCACCATCACTGGGGTGCAGCAGCAAGACAAGGGCTCTTGAGGGACAAGCAGCAGCCCCCAGGCAGCCCCTGCCCACCAACCCCCTGCTGCCCAGTGCAGGCCTTCTGTTCCATCCCAGTGAGTCAGAGCCCGAGGGAGTCATGAGGCTGGCTGGAAAATCCCAAGAGTTCCAGAAAATAAACAAACACCTTGTGGGTTTGCTTTGTTTTTTTTTTTTTTTCCAAGCCTTTGGAGTGGATTTGAATTAATGTTTGAGCTTCTCTCCAAAGTCTCAGCATAACACACATACCAGCCCTGGGATGCCTGATTTGACACGAAAGCTGAGGCTCTCACATCCCCTCTCCTCCCAAAAGGGAGGGGCTTCCCAAATCCCCTGGGACAGCTGGATGGTGCTTGAACCTTCAGCCCAGGAAGTCCCACTGGGGCCTGGCTTGGTGGGCAACAGATTCACAGCACCAGCACAAGGAGCTGCCACAGAGCATCCTGGCTCCTTGGGGTCTTGGACTGACTCCCAAACCCAGTGGGCAGGGAGAGAGAGTCTGGGAAGCCCAAAGGTCCCTGCAGCAGCTCCCAAAGCAGCAGACAAACACCTCAGGAGGACTATGCACATGGAAGGAACAACAAGAATTCCCACATCCAGGACAATCGCAGCCTGACCTCTTTGTGCCCTCTGCCACCACACCAGGAGCTCAGCTGCATCAGCCAAGACACCCAGGCCACCCTCTGCAGCAGAATTATTAGAATGAAAGGCTGACACAGGAGTCCTGCTCCTTGCCTGCACCCTGCCCACTCCCCCAGCCCGCTCCAGCAGCCCCTTTCCTGCTCATCCACCAAGGGGTCAAAAGACTCTTTCAACACTGAACAGTGTCAAGGCACAAGAATAACCCTCCCACACTGATCCTCCTGGCAGACCCCAGCCCTAAGGGTCACTCGCTGAACCTTGATCTAATTTGCTTTTCTTCCCTTTATTCCCCCCATTAGTCCCCCCATCTTTCTTTAGAGACGATCTTTGCCAAGGAGAACTTTTTGTTCCCTCTGACGCCACAGATTTATGTGCTGGCAGGGCTGCTGTGAGCAACAGCTTCTATGAGAGGCCTCGGCCTGGGCTCTGGAACAGCCCCATTACAATTTAATTTCTATTTTTCGATCACAGTGCTTTACAACAGTTAAAAAACAGACTTTGAGCACTAAACAACTCAGCCCATATCATACTAGAGGTGTGTGGGATCCCTTCCCTCACCCAAGGCTACACAAAGCTCAGCTGTGGGCAACTTGCACCATAAACTCCCTGGCTGGGCATGACTTGGATTTAAATTATTCCCAAACCGTCACGTTTATTACTCTCTATTCTCCTTAATTTTCCCCGCTCTCCCTGTGCCTCAGCCCAGCACTGAAAGGAGCTCAGTGCCAGGGCTGCCTCTGGGGCAGGACCCCCCAGGCACCCCCTGTTCTGCTCACACCGAGTCTGGATGAGAGGATGGGAAGCCCCCCAGCCTGGCCCCTGCAGCCCAACCTGGGGGGAGGTGGGGCTGGAGAAGAGCCCCTCCTGCGGGGGGGAAGGGTCTGGTTCCTCCATCAGCTTCCCACATCTCTTTCTCAGGGCTCTGGTCCCATATCAAAGGGGCTTTTGTCCATCTGCTGTATCAGAATCATGAAACGGCTGGGGAGGACATGGGTTAGTGATGAACAAGGTGATGGTGCTGGGTGATGGCTGGACTCGACCTTAAAGGTCTTTTCCAACCTTAACAAGTCCCTGATTCAGCATCTCAAACCCCACAGTCAGAGTTCTGACCCAAACCCCACAGCTCAACCCACAACTCTCAGAGCAGAGCCATCACCCAGGAGTCGCTCATGCATTGCAATAATTAATCCTGAGTAGAATTTAAAATAACTCATCATCAGTCTGAGGCACAGCCCCCATCTGGCATAGCCTCTGACCAGAACCCAGAAACAAAGCAAGAGAGAATAAAAAAAAAATTAAAAAAAAAAAAAGGAAGAGAAAAAGCAGGAAGAAAATGGATTAAACTCCAGAGTTCAGGGAGTGACATATTTAATTGCTAATGTGGCTTTGGGATTATTCTTTTTAAAGACTTTTTTACCAGCCCAGCTGGTGTCATCCTCTAATACCCAGCAAGCAGCAAACAGATTGCAGGAGACAAGTTATGCTCTCACTGCACTTTCTGCTAATAAGTAAATAAATAAATAAATAAATACAGATCAAAGGCATGAAAAAAAAAACCCTTCTGGTAATTTTTTTTCCCTTCTGTTTCCCAACTGGTCCCGAACATATTTCCTGCTGAGACTGACAAGGAACACTGTGAAATTCAGAATCACAGCTTTAAGAACCGAGTGGCACCAGCTGAAATGGAAATGCTGGGTTTGAGCAAGGGATGATGTGGAAGGGGTTGAGCAAATACTGTCCTGGGCTTCCAAGACAGGGGCACTGCACAGGGTGAAGGGGGTCCCTGCTGAGGATGGAGCCCTCGGCCTCGCCAGGACCTGTGCCAGAGCCGTGCCACCCTCCTTCACCCTCCTCCCAGTCTTAAACTTTAAATGGATTTTTTTCCACTTGCCACCCCCAAAACCACTGGCAGAGCCGTGGGGATGTGCTGCTGGGAACGCTGCCTGCAGGGTGGGCTTCCCCTGGGAAGATGTGTTTGGGATATGTGCCAAGGAAAGCCAAAACAGAGAAGACCAGGCAATAAATAACCAGCACTTTGTCTGCAGCGGAAGCATCAGCCAAAGGACCAACACCAGATTCCTCTCTGAGCACTGCTCTGGTCCCCAGCAACTGGCACTCATTGGCATCAGCAAGGCCAGCACTGCCCGTGAGCTCTAATGGGAAGGGAGAGGGTCTCCAAGGGGAAATGCTCTGAGCCCCTGGGTGAGAGGGTCTCCAAGGGAAAATGCTCTGAGCCCCTGGGTGAGAGAGTCTCCAAGGGGAAATGCTCTGAGCCCCTGGGTGAGAGAGTCTCCAAGGGGAAATGCTCTGAGCCCCTGGGTGAGAGGGTCTCCAAGGGGAAATGCTCTGAGCCCCTGGGTGAGAGGGTCTCCAAGGGGAAATGCTCTGATCCCCTGGGTGAGAGGGTCTCCAAGGGGAAATGCTCTGAGCCCCTGGGTGAGAGGGTCTCCAAGGGGAAATGCTCTGAGCCCCTGGGTGAGAGAGTCTCCAAAGGGAAATGCTCTGAGCCCCTGGGTGGAGAAGCCGGCACATCGCAGCTCCGTGCCCTGCTCCATGGCCCCTGGAGATGGGCTGAGTCCTTGGTTTACTCAGTTTGTCTGTGTGCCACCACTTCCAGAGCCTCCTGAGGTGGAGGGGGTGGCTGTGGACAGCAGGAACTGTCATGCCTTTTGTCAGCAGGCTGATGCTTCCCGAGGGGCTGGGGAAGAGATGCCACTGCATCCTCTTCTCCAGCCCTGCTGCTGGAGGACAATACCTCCCAGTCCCTGTACTGGTGCATGATAGTGCCTGGGAGGAGAATGCAATGACAGCCACCAGCATGTCCCACCTCCACCCCTGCATCGCATAAACCACCTGCTCTGTCCTCCCTGGCACATTCCAAACAAAACCAGTAAGTTCACATTGCAATCAGCATTCCTAAAACACATTCCTAAACCCCCCCTGCTACAGCTGCTTTCTCCTCAACACTCTCTCTAAGCATCCTCCCATCTTCCAGCCTTCGTGGCTTCCTGCTGGATCTGACTGTCAGGAGTCTTTGCTAACAAAGGCATTGCTCTTGGAAGATGTGGCTGAAGAGAAATTTGGACTCTCCTACCTTTAACCTAGCCATCAGTCTTCTAAAACATCAACATTCTTGACTCCACCATGGGCTCATAGCTTCCCAAGAGCCTGGCCCAGCTTTATGCCTGCAGATGTCATCAGGGAATAGCCAGCTTTCAACTTCTGCACCAAATAAACCCACAATCCTCCATCCAGTGTTAATAAAAATGGTTCCATGCACCAGTCATCCAGGAAAAACACCATTTTGAGTAGTATGGAAATACTCAGGGTGAGTTATTTTGAGATGCAACTTTACAAACACACTTCAGAAAGAGGTTTGGGTTTTGTCAGGCGTCATGCTGCAGCTCCATTACCCCTGAACCACTTGGAAACCTCTGCTCCATGGTACTGGGAGAGCTTCAGGCAGGACACAACTTCTTCCTTGGGAGGCCAAAGAAGGGGCTTGTTTTTTTCATGTTTTCCATTATAGGCTGGATTTTTATGGATCACTCTACCACAAGCATCAGACTCCAGCCAGGACAGAAAGCTGCAGCGAGCACATCCATCAGGCTCTCGTCTCTCGGCCTTCAGTTTCCAATCACCATCATCATAAAAATAAACAAACAAAGCCAAAGAACCCACGCTGAAAGACAAGCCATGCATGTTTTCTTTTGGATACCGGATGTCTGGTTCCCAAAAGCCCTTTGGAGAAATGAGGGAAGATTCTGGATTTGTTTTGGCACATCCCACACGACACACACCTTTTTGCACATTATTTGCTGAGCTTATCCCATAAACCAGAGATACTCACAAGAGCACAAAGGTGTTCAGCAGGTTCACAAGGATTTGGCTGCATACTGTGATGATTTTGAACACTAAAATGCCCAAATTCCAGCCTGTCACAAGCAGATGTGAATGC
This sequence comes from Notiomystis cincta, assembly GCA_013398075.1. Classification (NCBI taxonomy): domain Eukaryota; kingdom Metazoa; phylum Chordata; class Aves; order Passeriformes; family Notiomystidae; genus Notiomystis; species Notiomystis cincta. The sequence goes on from VZRX01006169.1 coordinate 72,450, forward strand.
CTGGAAAAGTTGGAGTGTTCAGGATGGCCTCCAAAAGGGCCATGCTCTGAGGAGGTGGCAGAGTGCAAGGGCTAGCAGGATGCAGATTTATCCACCAGCTTTCTCAGGAGGAGAAGGTGTTTCCTGCTGGGACATCCCACCCCAGTCCCTGGCCACAGCTGTCCAGCCCTGTCCTTGGCTGCCCAGGTCTCTCTGTCCTGGAGCACGTTTGGTGAAGCCCCAGATGCACAGAGCTGATGGGGTCAGAGCCAAGGGGAGCTCACACCAGCGGTGGTGCTTGATATCCCTCCCAAGAAGTCTGCCTGAAGCCCCCTGCAGGGGCCAGGCAGGTGGGACTGAGTGCTCATGAGTGTAACGAGTCAGCAGGAGCTCACACTTGGGGCCATTCCAGTGCCTGCCTGCACAGCCTCCCCCTCCACCTCCTGACAATGCTCTGCCTCACACACAGAGACTTTACACGCTCCCACTGCACGTGGTACAGCACCACAGTGCCATGACACCCTGTGAGCACAGGGCTCTCCGGCTGCTCCAGACGTGCCCTCCTAGGGACCACCCAGCCAACAGCTCGGAAACAATATCAGAGGTGCAAGAACTTGTTCATCTGGAAGCCAGCTCAGGAAATTTTGGGGACACACCTCTGCTTTCCTCATCACAGACCTACCTGTTTGTTGATAAAGATCAAACCCAGGTGGGCTGATCTGCCACAGGATCCTTTGGGGTGGAAAATACCTTTGAGGTCAAGTGAAAGGTCACAGCTCCCAAGGGGAGCAGAGTCTGTCAGCTCTGGGGGATGTGCCCAGCTCCTCAGTAGCCAGCAAGCACCTTTCAGCAAAGGGATGGTTTCCCTGAAGATCCTGAATGCACAAAGCAGGAGCTGGAACACTCCACAGGACCAGCCCACAGTTGGTAAGGTAACCCCACACTCAAGGTCCCTGGGATCCATCGCCACTCCTGACACAGGAGGATTTATCAGCAAATGTGCTGCTATTGAATACTGATTTCTGCAAAAGGGCACATCAAACTACTCCAATTGGATATTCAAAGTTGGTTTTTTTAAAAAACACATCAGCTGTCAAGGTAAAATCACTTAATTACACCTGTCGGGTGTTTCACAGGCTAATGTGATAATAATAGCAATATTCAGTATCGCAGAGCAAGGTTTCGAGCCTGCTGAGAAATTCATCTGACACTCAACTGCACGTAGCCAACGTTCCAAATTGCTCAAAGCCACTCAGTGTTGCTGGGACCCATTTTCCAGGGTTGCACACACTGGGAATCACTGAGCAGAGCCTGAGGAGAGCCAGCATTACCCCCAGCATCACCTGAGCCCTGCTCCTTCCCACTCTTGAATATTCATTGTGCCCAAATGCAATATATCCTGAATATTAAACAACAGCTACTCAGGGCAGGAATATCAATCCTCGGGCAAAGCTGCTGGTTGTTTTGGGAACAGAGGGCTGCCAGCTGTGGGCAGAGGGACAGCACTGCTGCTCCTCCATCTCTGAGGGAGGTGGTGCTGGGGCAGCAGGGCTGGTGGCCTCGCAGCAGCCACCCTGCAGCCCAGGAGCTGCATCACACAGAGCCCCGTGCCATGCAGGCACCACCACTCCACTCAACCCTGCATCCCAGTGCTGCTCCTGGGCCAGAGGTGCTGCCCAGCCTCCAAGTGGGGCTATGCTCCCCAAAACCACTGGCTATGCATTTTTAAAAAGCAAAAATAGACTTTGTTTCCCCCAAATGAGGTGTTCACAGGGTGGCACCTTCCAACACAAGCAGCTCAGGACCCCTTGTCCCATCCCACTGAGCTCTGCCGACCACAGTCTGGCTTCAGGCAGGGCTTGTTACTGACATGGCTGAAGTGCCAGGAGCAGAAAGAGGGTGAAAATCCAAATAAAATAGAAAACGCAGCAGCTGTGAGCTCTCCAGAAATGCAGCCACTGGATGGGGAAGGATGGAGACTTGTACCCTCTGCAGCCCCTCAGTGCAGGAGGGTCACCTGCAAGGGAGGCCTTTCTGAACAGCTCAACAACCTGCAGCTACAGAAGGGAGAAGCAGACAGGTAACCACACCCTGCTGCAGAAACACAAGGACTTGGATCAAAGAAGGTGACACCTGTTATTTTAAAAGAACCTCATCTGTCAACCACCCTTCTCCCTCCAGAGACCTTGGACTCCAGTTCTGGGCTGCCATCTCCCAGGATACAAAGGCAAGAGATGAATCCTCCAGCCTCATCCCAAACACAGTGTCACCAAGTGATTTCCCCACAGTTTTATGCTTTCATTTTCCAGCTCAAGCTGCTCTTGAGATAGCAATATTGAAATGATCTTAGATGTGAATGTAGGTTTGGAAAAAGTGAGAGATTAACCAACGCAGTTCTGCAGCTCTGCTATCTCAATATCCATAACAGCTTAGTTATTAATAAGGAAAAAAAGGCAAACCCTCCCTAAAAAGAAGACTTCTGGGAAGAAAAGTAAATTATGAAAGATCCCAGCCCTCAGTGCTGATTCCTGGCCCCTGTGACCTCCAAACAATCAATATTTAAGCAGGGATGAGGACGATCTTCTGGGTGTTCACTGTGTGCTGAGCACTCACTGCTCTGCCCCTGAGGGAAGCGATGGGGATGAGAACCCTGCGCTGGGGACCCTGGTGTGTGGCAGAGGTCCCCTGGCCCAGGGAGGCCATCAGATAACAAACTAGCCCTGAGATAACACTGAAAACACCCAGAGCTGTGGAGAAGCTCATGGCTGAGCTGGGGGGCCCAGAGCCCCCTCGCCTGCACAGCTGAGGCTGTGCCACTTGAGGGGAAACGTGTCCCCTCCTGGGGTCCCCACAGCAGCAGAGGGTTCCAGCCTCCACCACCACCGACCTGGGGCAAGCCTTAGCTGGGGCTGCATCCCCTTCTCTCCCATTCTGGAAATAAAGCAGCAAAAGCATCCCTGGTGCAGGGCTCAGGGGCCAACAGCTCCGACACCACCAGAGCTCTGCTCCTGCTGGGAACAGCCCCCATCTGCTGTGTGGGAGTCTCAGCAGTCACAACTGCAGCCCTTGTCCTCAGCTGACTCTTCTTGGTGTGAAGAAATAGAGATATGTACACCAAAATTGCTCTGAGCCCCATGGCAGTGCAGTAAATTATAAATCAAGCAGCCCTCTGTGACTCACCCGCAGCAGTGGGAACGCACTCGCAGCTCCCAGGTGAACAAGTCCCACGTGGAAGATCGACGGAGGGTTTTCCTCAATTTTCTACCCTACTGCTCTCCTAAAAGCCTTGGAATCACTACCAGCTCTCTGCACAATTTGTCAGCACAGGGAGGCTTTGTTAATTCTGGTCTCACTCCCACAGCCCCACAGGAGGCAGCGCTGCTCTGACAGGTAACAGAGGATGGGTTTTCCACTGGGCTCAGGGCTCTTTCTCCAGCAGAGAGCGGATGTAAGTGCTACAAAACACTGCTTTTCTCTTTCTTTTGCATATTTCCAGCCTGTCAATCTACAGAAAACTCAGCACCAGCAAAGGAAAAGCCTCCTCAGAGCTGGCCCTTCTCTGACTCCTTAAAGGGAACAGAGCTCATGGAAAAGCCACGGACGGTGGCCAGTAATTAAGGTAAAATTGGCCAGTAATTAAGGTAAAATTCTTTCTTCACATACTCCTTCCACCACACAGCGTAGATGGAGGAGCCAGCTGGAGCTCTGCATGCAGAGCTGCTCCTGCTGCACCCTCAGTGCAGCCCTGCCCCAGCCCCGGCAGCGCGGCGCGGGCAGGGCCCAGGCAGGCACCGCAGAGAGATGCTAATTACAAGTTTCGAGCAATCTGAATTTATAATTGGCTGAGACTTCACTCGGCAGATAATGCACTGCTGTCCTGGGCACTCGCTGTATCTAGGTCAGCCCATTAGTTTTGCTCTCAATCTGCACACAGTTTTAATTTCATCTTTAATGCCGACTTCCAGCCAGTGAGCTGAGCCAGCAGACGACTTTGTCACTGATTGTGCTCAACACCTCGACCCCTCCCAGACCCACAGAGAGGGAAAACGAGCACCAACATCCCCACCTGCTCGGACCACTCCCAGCCAAGCTCAGGCAGCCCGAGTGTCGGTGTTGCCACTGGACCGGGGAATCAGAAAGCCATGGAATGGTCTGGGTTGGAAAAGACCTCAAAGCCCATCCAGTCCCCACGCCCCTGCCATGGGCAGGGACACCTTCCACTAAGACCAGGCTGCTCCAAGCCCCATCCAAGCTGTCCTTGAACACTTCCAGGGATGGGGCTTCTCGGGGCAACCTGCACCAGTGTTTTACCACCCTCATCACAGAAAACTTTTGGGAAGTGGAGGCAAGCCCCAGCGAGGAGCCAGCCTAGTCCATGCTGCTGAGGATGCTTCACCTACCACGAGGGTGTGCAGGGGACAGCAGGATGGACAGCACATGGCTGAGCAAGGACATGTGGAGCAGGGCCTGCCCCAAAAAGCACACTCGGGAGGCACCCCAGGACCTCCAAAAGTTCACACTGGGGGGACCAGGGCAGGTCCCTTGGTCCTTGAGGCTGCAGGAGGGCAAGAGATAAGCAATGCCTTAAATGTGCCACGTTAACTCAGCAGCACTTCCTGAGGGCACCTTGGTAGCCCTCACCTCATCCTTACATCACCCCATGCCTGCCTCACCTGTGGGAAATGCCTCCAGTACTTCATGGCCCATTCTCTCCACAGCTCTCCACCCGTGCCAGCAGGGCACTGTGAAACAGATGCTCCATTGCAGACATTTTCCCCAAAGCTCCTTCTCTTCCCTCAGGATCTCTGCAGCTGATAACCCTGGACATGAACCTTCCCAGGGAAACAGAATGTCAATGCATCCATCCTTGGCACCCCAGCTTCAGAAAGCTGCTGGACATGGTCCAGCACTCCATCCTCTGCCCCATCCTGCCTGGCATCCATGTGGTCCCTGCTTAAATCCAGAAAACTGCTCACACCAGCCAGAATTGTAATTTATGGCATAAACAAATGGAGTTGAAGATGCAAAAAATAAACCCATCACATGCATTAAAGGGATTAAAGATAGTTCCTGAAACATCTGGAGGTGTATAATACAGTATGGACGGATCACTGCAGAGCATCCACAGGGAAGTCAGGCTGCTGGCACATGCTGGAGACTTTAGATGCAAGACCAGATTGGAAGAAAGGGGAGCACTGGGAGGAGGTTTCTCATTTACACACACCAGTCCAGTTTCAGGCACTCAGCTCTTCTGAAGAGACAAAAAAAACTCCCCACCAAAGATTTCTGTGGAAAGCACAGCCCTTCTGACAACAGGAAGTTACTCACTTCAAAAACCCAATTTTCCATCAGAAAAATCTAACTTGAAAGGCGTTCCCAGCTCACTCAAGCTGCGGGATCAAAGCCAGGGATTAAGTGCATCTGCTCACTGCTGGCTGCCTGAGAGTGTTGCAGAGCTCTGGGAGCAGCCACCGAGCTCACCAGTGACATCCTGAGGAGGGGACAGAGGGGCAGAGCCCTGCTGTGGGCACGGGACATGGGGCAGGCACATGGCAGGCAGCAGCCACTCCCCTGGCTGTAGATTCCCAGGCAGCAGCATCCTATCAGCACATATTTAAGGATTTCAACTATTTCAGGTACTTGCAAGGATTTTCAGGGAGTGCACGGTGGTCGGAGTTGGGACTGAGGCCGTGTGAAGAGGTGGCACAAGATGCTAAGACAAATTCTGGCTCTGTTGGTGAAGCCTGGCATCAATCCCAAGCAATTCCTGCAGTGGAGGCTGAGTGTCAGGAAAAGAGACACCCAAGGGCAGCCTGACCAACACACAGCCAGAGGCAGGGATGTGCTGGAGGATGAACCAGAAGGAGACACATTGAGGTCCTCCCCAGGCAGCTGTGGCCTCCCTCACCCCTGCTCCCCCAAGCAGCTCCAGCCCTGCAGAGACTGGGTGGGATGAATAGCATAGGAAGAACACATCCAGAGGAGGAGAGCTTCCCTCCACAGCCAAAATCTCTTCAGAACGTTATTTAAAAGGGAAAAGAACAGTGTTCTGGCAACCTGTGAGGCTTCCTCATATGGATTTTCCTGGCTGGCACAGGCTGGATCAGGGAGGAATATTCCAAGGTTTTAATTTTTCTGCCCAGGTTTTATTGCATGCGAACTTACATGGCCATTGCTTTCGAAGGTTTCCAATTTGCTAATTGAGACATTTCCTCATGGAAAAAGAATGTCCTGGACTATGGACAGGGGCTGCTGGCACAGCTCTGCACACCGGGGAAGCTTAGGTGAGGTATGATGAGATGGGAGACAGGCAGGCAGAGCCCAGCCTCCCCAGGCCCCACTTGGCACCACTAACCCAAAGACAACCCTGGTGGCTGGAATATAAGAAAGGAACACCCAGGACACCTCACCACCCGCTCCTCCTGCCATCAGGGGCACTGGGCACGTTGCAGCAGGTTTAGGAGAGTTTGGAGATGGGAAGGTGGGAAACCAGCCCAGGAAACTGGACATCGAGGAAGATTTCTTTCCAGGCACCAGTTTGTTTAAAAACAATGGGGAAAAGCAATAATCTGGTCTGCAGAAAAAAACCCCAAGTGTTCTGCATTTTTGCTGGAGCAATGAAGTATTCCTTTTGCCTTCAGAATACATGAGAGCAGAGAGAGTGGTTTTGTTCTGAACATGAACAGGTCAAAGATCCAAGAAAAGCAGTTCTGGGGCAGAGTGAGGCTGGAACATGAAGGGAGAAAGGCCAGAGGAAGCAGCAGCTGAGAAAGGCATGAGCAGGGTTCTAATGGGAACATGACTGCTGCCACAGCCACAGCCTCACCAGCATGACCTCAGATGGGACCTGCTGTAGTTTTTTTTCATTTAAAAAAAAAAGGAATGGAAGTGTTTTGCAGGCTCATTCAGAACGCACAGGGAACGGAGAGGGATTTTAAACTTTAATATAGGTCAAACATCAGCCATGCAGGTTCACATCACATTCACTGCAACCTCAGCTCCCACATAAAGACTGAGCTTCAAAGCACTCTGGAGGGATCCTGGGAGGTTTGTGAGCTCCCACCTGAAGACCAGAACAGTAACTCAGCTCTGCAGGAAGCCACGGAGCTGCTCCGAGGACTGGAGCCCCTCTGCTCTGGAGCCCGGCTGGGAGAGCAGGGGGTGTTCAGCCCAGAGAAGAGATGGCTCTGAGGACAATTTAGAGCCCCTGCCAGCGCCTAAAGGGGTTCCAAGAGAGCTGGAGAGGGACTTGGGACAAGGGCCTTCAATGGCAGGACATGGGGGAATGGCTTGCCACTGATAGAGGGCAGGGTTAGAAGAGAGATTAGGGAGAAATTACCCCCTGAGAGGGTTGGGAGGTCCTGGCAGAGGTTGCCCAGAGAAGCTGTGGCTGCCCCATCCCTGAAGTGTCTGAGGCCAGGTTGGAGGGGGCTTGGAACAACCTGGGATAGTGGAAAGTGTCCTGAAAAACACTCCTACAGACCCTGGAGCCCGATGACATTTGGGAAGAAGGTATAACACCCAGACTTAGCACACACACACCAGCAGGAGAAAATAAAATAAAACAAAACAGGAAAGACTTTGCTCTAATGGCACAACCAAGACCCAGCTCAGCCTCCCAGTACCAGGGTCCCAGAAGAGCCTGCCAGCTGCATCCCACAGATCCTTCAGCAGCCGTTTGCCATAAATACAAGGTGCTGCTTGGGGCGTGTGGAACCGGCCCCTGCTGTGAGCAGCGCTGCCGGCAGGCACAGCCCGACAGGGCGACTGCTCCGCCCCAGGGGCCACTGCCCCGCCCCAGGGGCCACTGCTCCGCCCCAGGGGCCACTGCTCTGCCCCAGCCCCGCCGCAGCCTCACCTTCAGCTTCTCGAAGCGATCGCTGAGCGATGCCACTTGGTGGTCCCGGTGGCGGCCCACCAGTTTACATAAGGCACAGATGAGCTGGTCGTCAGCGACACAGTACATGTTCACCTTCTCGTTCTCGTGCTCCAGGCACGTGAGTCCACGGAAGTGCGCGTCGGGCACGGGCTCCACCAGCCGGTGGCTGGTGAAGGGCTTCTTGTTGGGGTGCGTGGCGCGCAGGCAGCGGTCGCAGTAGGACACCTCGCAGGTGATGCAGGTCTTGACGGCGTCGCGGGGCGGGTCCTGCTCGCAGAACTGGCAGGCGATCCTCTCGCCGGCCACGGACATGGTAGGGCTGTTGCGGTAGGTCCTGTCGCGGCGGCTCTCGCTCGGGGAGTTGGGGCCGCTCAGGGACGCCTTCTGGAAGCGGTCGATGATGTTCTGCAGGGTCACATTCCTCTTGAGGCCCTCCAGGCCCCGGTGGTTGAGGGAGATGACATAGCGGCAGGTGGGGCACTGGAAAGCGGTGATGGGCTCGATGGACTCGCTGGAGGAGCAGCTGGACACCAGGATGCGGTGGGCACAGCTGAAGCAGAGGCTGTGGGCACAGGGCAGCAGGAGGGGGTCCTCAAATAACTCCAGACAGATTGGACAGGTCAATTCTGACTCCAGTGTTTCCATCTTTAGTTAACACAATCCCGATTCAGCATCAAAAACCAGGGAAGGTGGTCAGGAACCTGCAAGAAAGGAGAGCAGAGATGTGAGACAGCAGCTACAGCAGCGCTCCTGGGCTGCTCCTCTCCTCCAGCAGCAGGTGCCTGGGGGGTTGGACACGTCACCCCCCCAACACCCTGACACTCTTTGCACTCTGACTTTGTCGACTCCAGCCCAGCCAGGCCCCTGCAAGCACAGGCTGGAGCCTCTCAGGTGTCTCACCCCACATGGAGCAGAGCCTGGAGCTGCAGTGGTACAGGAACTGTATGGAGGGGACGGCAGAGGAGGAGCAGCAGTTCCTCTGACACCTTCCAGCCCAGCCAGGGCAGGACCTGGCCCATAAGGCTGGAGACAAAACCGGGAGAAACCACATGATTTCATGTCTGTGTTGGTGTGTGCTGCCAAGGCTGGGGCGGGGCTGTGCTGGCGTTCCACACAGAAGGGCTGCACTGCATGGCACAGATGAACCTCTGAACATCCCCTCCAGCAGCTCCAGGCCTGCTTCTGGTGAAGGCAAAAGGCAAATCAAGTCGTGGCAATTCAGGTCGGGAGCTCTCAACATCACGTCCTGCTCCCTGCTTTTCCTGGCTGTGGCTTTCTGGAGCAGCGTGGGGAGGGCAGAGCAGCGAAATTACAGTCGGCAAACTTCCACTACTGGCTGTCCTCTGCTGCACTCCACAACAGCCAGGGATGCCTAAATCAACTCCAGCTGGAGGCAAACAAGCTGTATTTTTAGCTCCCTTCCCTTGCACGAGGCTGGAAAACAGCTCCCAGCAGGCAACTCAACCTGCTACTCCCAACTCCAGTTTGCAGAGCACCAGGAGCTGCACCCCGAGTGCTACCCAGGCTCTGCCAGCATCCCAGCATGTTCCCAAACAGTCATGTAGTGACACAGACCCCGACACAGCCTCTCCTCACCCACCACCCAGTGCACAAGTGGTACCTCCCGGAGCAAGGCAGGCTCCGAGTGATGCCCACTGTGGTGCCCCTCATCATGGATGTGGGGAGAGCCCTGCTCAGTCACAGCCACAGGGACCCCTCACCCCGGCTCTGCTGCAGGAACTGACCCTGTGGGAAGCAACGTGGTGCCCAGCCCAGCCCAGCCCTGTTCTCACCCCAGGAACACCCTGGTGTGCTGCACGGGCTCTGCTTGGGGAGAAGAGGAAAAACCCTTCCCTGTGAGGGTGGTGAGGCTCAGTACAGGCTGCCCAGAGAAACTGTGGCTGCCCCTGGATCCCTGGAAGTGTCCCAGGCCAGGTTAGATGAGGCTTGGAACAACCTGGGATAGTGGAAGGTGTCCCTGCCCATGGCAGGGGTGGAATGGGATGAGCTTTAAGGTCCTTCCAACCCAAACCAGCCTGGGATTCTATGAAAAAGGGCTGTAAGCAAAGTGTATGGGGATGACCCAGCAGCAGGAGATGGTCTGGCTGCTGGAAGCCCAGAGTGCTGCCAGTACCTGCAAACAGCAAATTGCAGAGGTGCCACACTGGGACCTGCCCAGCCCCATCCCATCGACGCAGCTCCATCACACCCACTCCCATCGCACCACCTCTTCCCCATTGTCTGAAATGAGATCTGCAAGTGCCTGGAGGCTCTTCCCTGCACCAGCTCAAGGGGCTTATAAAATAAATCCATTGGCTGTTTTGATACCTTCACGCTGCAGCAGCTCTTGCTGGCCCAATGCAGCCCCGCACACACACACACACACGCACATTTAATTGTTCTTCTCTCCCCCAGGAGAGGCAGAGGGGAAGTTGCTGCATCCAAACAAGCAGAGAGGAGCACGAGGGCTCCCAGCAGCTCCCTCTGCACAGCCCCCAGGGGTTCTGAAGCCTCAGAGCCGCGGCAGCCATGGGAAAGCAGCGGGCAGGAAGCGCTCCTGGCCCTGTGCCTGGCTGGTCGCGCTGCCCCCGATCCACTGGGCTCCCCACGCCGCGGGCCTGGCACGGTGAGGGGTCCCAAGGCACCTCCAGCACCAGCATCCCATTGCAGGCACTCCCAGCACTGCCCTGGGCACTGGGGCTGGCAGAGCTCCCGCTGCAGCCCACGCTGTGCCGGACCCTAGAGAGCCCGAGAGCCCGGCACGACCCCAGCTGAGGGAGCACCTCCCTCCTAGCTCCCACATCATCCACGGATTCTCCACAGCCAGCAAACACAAAGATGGAAAAAGAAAAGAAAGGACAAGAACAGGATTTGTTTCATAGCCTGACCAAGGCTGGGAAAAGAACTTAAAACTGAGGATTGGTGTGAGAGGCTCCCCAATACCTTGCCAGAGCTAGCTGTCCCATGGGGCAACATCTCACACTCCCACAAGCTCCCACATCCAACACCAAGCTTCACGTGCAGCTCCACTATCCAAGGGAAAACAATGCAAAAGGTTTAAATAGTCTTTGGTTTTGTTACTGAGGGACATTTGTACATTATTCTTGTTTTCTTTGCTGGGACAACAGCTTTCACCTGTGACATAGCCAAGAGGAGCCTCAGGCTGGGGCAGGAGCAGGAGCCCTCTTGGAGGTGTGGAGGAGGCACAGGAGCCTGCTCGAAGGCAGTACAGCAGCAGGGACAGGAGCCTGCCCGGAGGTGCAGGAGCCCCCTCAGAGAGGGAGGGGAGCCCTGCTCCGAGATGCTGCACCTGGCAAAGCAGCCATGCTGCCATCAGAGCCTTTCATGCCTCTCACTTTGATGTTCTCTTTGATGTCCACGACTGACACAGCACAAGGAATAGCTGATTAGATTAAAATCTGCTTTCTTTAGAGTCATTAACTCCCTAAATATAAAAGTTATAAAATCCTAATGCTGTTTACAGACAGCCCCGTGTCACTTGTGCCCAAAGGTCAGTGGCCCTGTCCATGCTGGCCTATAATGACAATGTGCAGCAGCAGCAGCAGGTTAACAACACATGGCATCCAACCAAACATTTTTTTGTGTTCATCTGAGCTTTGCCCAAAATCCAGGGAAAAGGGAGGGGACGGGGAAAAAATCTGTGACTAAGAAAACAAAAGAGATAGGGAAAGGCAGCGAAGGGCAGGGTGGGCAGAGCTGAGGGTGATGCAGGGCCAGTGCAGAGCCAGTGCCAGGCTCTCTGGGACACAGCAAGTAAAAGCTACTGCTTTTACTTCCCAGATGGGCTCCCAAACCTGTGTGCCAACCTTGAGAGCAGGAGCGTGGTGAGCCCCAGGGATGCATGGGTTACCCTTGGCAAGTTACACCAAGGGTTCTTGGATATAAAGGTTCCCCCATCTCTTCTCCCAAATTATTATTTTCACAATATCACAGCACTTCATCCCTGCCTCAAGCTCACGGGTTCGTCAGGAGAGATGCAGAGGTTTGGCACCAAGGGAAGAAGGAAGGAGAGACGTGGAAGGAGGATGCTGCCCCCGTCACCCCATCCATACCTGGGAAGGGGGACACCCTGGTGTTCATCGCCTGAGGCCACAGGCAGCCAACCCAAAATTCACACTTTCCCCCTCGAGCAGCATCCAGGCCCTGTTTTTACCCATGTTTTCCAAGTCCACATAAAATTCCCTCTGGTCTCCCCCAGCATCAACCCTGGGCAGAGCTTAGTCAGCCTTCAGAGACCCACATCAGGATATCCAGACGTGTTCAGACAAATGTTAATTTTGCAGGTTGGTATTTTCCACACCAAGTACGATTATTTATTTATTTTCCCTCCCTCTTTTTATCCCTCTTTTTTTTCCCCTTCCCCTCCCCCCCAGAAAGCTCCAGCCGAGATTGCTCAGCCCCTTCCAAGAATGAGGCTTTAGAAGAGCTATGCTGCTCCACCCGTGCATTAACGAAAAAAGTAATAAAATATGGCAACCCTTTCCTTAATTGGCTCGGTGACAGCAGGATACAAAATCTGGGCAGCAGTTGTCTCTATGCTTTTTGTTGTCCTCGGGAAAATCAGTTCAAAACTGGATCACTGTTGAGGGGGGGACAGAACAGTCTGTGCAGCAGTCACATCTTGCTCCTCCCGCTCCTCAGGAGCCCTGTGCAGCCCCCACAGCCCCCCACCATTCTGCAACTCGAGGGGAGAGGTCCCCCCTCCACTTCCCTGGCTCTGTCAATGACCCTGCACTCCTGCCAGCATCAGCCTTCCCAAGCAACTTCCCTGAATCTGCCCTTGGGATGGGCCTGTCCAGGAGAAACAGGGTCCTGGGAGGGAGCACAGCCCTCAGCTGTGTAATCAGCGACAGCTTCTGACCTAAGGAAGGCACCCCAGGAGAGGGGAGGCCGTCAGCCTCCTCCAGCCAATTCACACCCAGTGTTACCTCATTTTTCTGTGCTTTATTTGCATCGGCTGTGCATATTTAACACCAAATTTGAAGCTCAAAGCTGCAGCCAGCACAGAGCATCCCTCAGCCAGGCCAGCACAGAGCAGCCCTTGGCTGGCCACGCCATCGCCTCTGCTCCTCCCTCCCAGCACACCTGAACACACCAAACAGACCTCGGCGCTCCCTCCCACCCCTCCCACCGTAATCACTCCACAAATTTGTCTGAGGCTTTCTGAAAATCCCACTGATCCAACTCCCAGCTGCCCTCCCCAATCACTTTAGTGCTATACTAGAAAAAGAACACTGCCTGCTGCAGTTAAACTGGATTTCCCCTATAAAAGCCAGCGTTGTTGTCCCTAATCCATCAAACTGAAGCAGCGTTTCCATACCAGCTTTAATTATTTTCCCAGCCAATTTGCTTGGTCCTAAAGCAAGGTTGCTCCACATAATTTCCACTGCTCTCCCTGCATCTCTTAAATGAAGGACAGAGCCAGGGGGCTGCATTCCCATGCAGCAGTTCCCTTCAGTGAGAGACCCCTGTTTGCTGGTAGTTCAGTTGCTTCATTCTTAAATCCTCCAGAAGACCAACCAGAGCCCAGCAGGCACTGGCTGTTTGTGCTCTTCAACTCTTCCATTTGCAGAACACTTTATTCCCTCTGGGAATTTCACCTTCATCGCTGCCTCCACTGACAGGATGAGACCATTCTGCTCCATCACAAAATCCCCTTGCTCCTGAATGTCTCCTGTCAGGCTCCAAGGTTGGGAAGGGCTGTCTTGGGTTTCCTGCATGGGACAAGGATGCTCCAGCTAAAGCCTACACGATCTCCACCTCATTCACCTCCATGATGTCAGAGAGGCAAGCATCAAACAAAGATCCTCTGTTTGATCTCCTGGTGCAAGGGAAGATTTTGCCCCTTTTCTACAAACAGTGCCTAGGAAGGTGACAGCCTGGAGTGCTCCCACAGGACCTCAACACAACATGCATCCACCAAGGGCTCCCAGGGGATGTGGTGTTTGGAGCCCTTGAGCCATAGGGTGGATCAGCAAGGGATTCCTTGCAGTTTGCTCCCTGGCTCCTGCAGCCATACAGCAGGAATCGAGTCATGCCATGTGGATTCCTCACCAGCTGGAGGGGTCCGAAGGCACCCCAGGCAGCAGTGGCACACACTGTCCTCTGGGACATTATGGGGCAATTCCCAGTGACACGGCATGGGCACCTTCCCCTGCCATGTCTGTCAGTGGCCTGAGGGCTGACAGGACACAAGAGGCCCAGGGCCCCTCTCCTGCTGTGGCAGGTCCCTGGAGCACAGCACAGTTGCTTCCATTTCCTGGAGAAGACAGCAGCTCCACAGGGTCCCCAGCACTTCCCTCCCTAATCCATGAAACCTGGGGCTGCAGCATCCAGGCTCAGCCTCCGGCAGGTCACAGCCCACGGCAACCCTCTTCCCCAGATAGTGCAAATGTCCATCCATCCATCTGTCCATCCATCCCTCCCATTCCCCCTGCAATGCCGAAACCCACGGCCCCTGCCTCTCTGCCAGCAGCTTCCACCACAGCTCAGGGGCTGAAACCTCAGCTGAAGCTGGGGGGGTCACAGTGATGCCAAGAGGGGGGGCTGCAGCACTGCCAGGGACAGCTGCAGGCACGTGGCTTCAGTGGGAGCAGACCCACCCTCCCGAGGCCATCGCAGATGTGAGTGACCCCCTTCCAGCCTGGCCCTTGAGAAAAGCAGCTGGGGACTGGGCATGCCACCAAACTGGCACATCCCACACTCACACAGCCCTGCCATCCCCCTGCCACCCCCCTGCAAATCGTTCCTCCCCTCCTGCCACAGGACTCCACTGCGTCAGGTCTCACCACCCACTCCCCCCCCTTCCCTTCCCTTCCCTTC
>VZRX01006169.1:87283-98520 GCA_013398075.1 Notiomystis cincta
ACTCCACTGCATCCGGTCTCACCACCCACTACCTTCCCTTCCCTTCCCTTCCCTTCCCTCTCCTGCAGCTCTGGCTCTCCTGCCACCCTGCTCTGCCAGCATCTCCAGCTGATGCTGTACGGCAGGCGAGCAGACCCAGCATTCATGTCTGCACCAGAAGCTCCTGAAAACAGCCCTGCTCCCAGCTGGCTCCTGCCAGACCACACATGGCAGCAGCCTTTTGATCTGAGCCTTTCTCCAGGCGTACCCTGTGGCTCCGCATCCTTCCCCTCTTCCTCAGCCACCACCTGCAATGCGGCTCCAGCCCAGCCTCATCCCTACCACAGCCAGCAGCCCCCGGCCCAGCAAGGATGAGGGAGGGCATGGCTGCAGTGGCAGCTGATGCTCCGCAGTAACCTTTGGACTCCAGAGCAAGTCACGGCTCTTATCCCCCAGATGGACGCTGCGGAGATCAGCTCTGCCCAGAGATCCGTCTCACTGAGGAGCAGAGTACTGCAAGGCAAACCCTCGGTCCCCAGAGGCTGGAGCAGCAGCAGCTGGCTCCAGTGCTCACAGCCCCAGTGCTGTACTAGGGGACCAGCACCCTTCAGAGTCTGCACCCCACGAGGCACACCGGGGTTATCCCTACTCCAGTGCTTCCTAGAGGACACCAAGCCCCGGCGCAGACAGAGGCACGACTCGCCCACACAGGAGCAGAGTTCAAAGAGGTGCAGAGGCATAACTACAGTGAAGGCAAGGCTGGACTCGTGGGAAAGCCCACCATGGTAAACAGCCAGGAGACACAGACCCACACCTGGGAAGGACTGTGCTGCAGCCACGTGAGCGTGACACAGTGAGGGGCCAGTGCATCTGAGCAAGGAGCTGGCCCCACACCAGTGCTCCCCAGGGCCCCTTCCTGCTGTGCAAAAGTCAAAGCTCTGCTGCAGGGATGCTTTCTGGGAGATGGAATAACAACATATCCTCAACCAAAGAAGGGGGGTTCCCCCTGCATGGCACAATCCCACCTCAGAGCCTGAGAGGCACATCCCACCACTGTGCCCCCCAACCTGTTCTCTGCACCACCCGACCCATGCTGGGAAGGGAGAAAACCGAATGGGGCCAAGGGAGCAAGAATGGCTCCAGAGGGGACAGGAGCTGCTGTCTGTACCAAAGGCTCTGTCACATCCCTGCTGGCTCAGGGCTGCCGTGTGTCCTGATGGAGCTCTGAGGAGCACATGTGCCCCGGCACCACGCCAACGCCAGCCCCAGCCCACGAGAACGCACGCAGCCAATGACATCGGTTCAGTCCCATTTCGCTACTCAGAGCAGCAGCAGGAAAGAAGCAGTTCCAACCCCGCGGCAGATCCCGGCCCCAGGCTGTGGATGGAGGCTGTGGATGGAGGCTCTGGAGCCAGCCCCGAGCCTTGTCGCTGTCCCGACCCAGCGCCGCCTCCAACCTCCCCACCCCAAAACAACAGATCGGCTGCACTTCTGACAGACACCACAGAGTCGGGAAATCCAGGGGCCATTGTGCTGCTCTGGGCAAGGTTAAATATATCTGCACAGCTCCTTGGGCTGCATTCCTGGGAGGCTGGAAGGATAAACAAGACTTCCTGCAGGAACTGGAGACAATGGGGGATAATTAGTGCTAATGCCCTGTGCAGAAACAATGCAGGTAGCAGATATTTTGGACTTTTACACCCTCCTGCCCCCAAATGCTCAGAAAGAGGTACTTGGATTGGTGTAACTGGGCTCCCGGGCCACCTAAAAGAGATGAATGATTTAAAAGAAGGGAAGCTGCTGAGGGTTCAGCCGGGGGCTTCACCATTCCAGGCTTCCAGGCACATGAGGACAAGTTTTTCCCAGAGCCAGCCCAGCTCAAGCTGAGGGCTGTGGGCCCCCAGATGCTGAGGGTCCCAGCACGGGAGGGCTGGCGATGGAGCTCACACCCGTGCCCCACCCGTGGTTCGCTTCCAGCACAGCGCAGGCAGCGAGCAGACTGCGAGGAGAGCTCCCGGCACGGAGCCCGTGTCGCCACAGGGAAGGGACCCCACGCCTCCCTCCGCAGCCAGCCGGACATCTGCTGGTCCTAGTTGCCTCCTCTTCATTCCACAGAAGGCTCAGCTAGGGCTTGTTTTCAAATCACAGCAATCTTTAATCCTTTTTCCTACCCCAGTCCCCTGGGAGTGCTCCACAGACCAGCCAGATCTCCCAGTCCTCCTCCCGGAGTGACAGACGGACACAGTGCTCCCTGGACACTTTTCCAGCGCATTACACAGGTCACTTAAAGCCTTTCAAGACAAAATGCTCCCGCGCCCTGAGGTGACTCAAAACCATTAGCATCTCTTTAGGGAGGCGTCTCCACCCTCACCAGGGCTGCACAGGAGCACTTTTCATCTCAAAATAAAATACATCTATAAACAAAAAAGCACCGATTCCCCTTGGCTCAGCCTCCCCCTGCAACCAATATCCCCTGCCAAGCGGCTGGGTCTCTAGAGAGAGGAGGAGGCTCCAGCACACAGAAAGGACAGGTATGGCAGAGCCACTGTCCTCATATCCCATGCTCTGCTCCGAATGTCACCGACACCCATAGCAGTGTCCTTCACACTTCATGAAGCACATCAAAGGATGCTCCACCAGCAGTACCACACTGCATTCTCTGGGACCAGCCCCAAGCTCACTCCCCAGGCACGAAGGAGGGGTTTCCCGAGCCAAGGACAGCAGCACAGCCATACCACTGCAGGACATGGATTCCCTGCATGGGGATTAACTGCTGAAGGCAGGCCTGGAGCTCACACAGCCAGGGGAGAATCATGCAGCTCACCCCATCACCCCATGGATCAGCCTGTGGCAATGGGCCAGGGAACAGCCCTGAAGCCAGCATAGGCTGCATGCCAGAGCTCATCAAACAAAAGCCCACCATCCCCACCCAGTTCCTGGAGGACTTGGACCACGCTGGTTGCCTCCATTGCCCCTGTTTCAGGCCAGCTTGGCTCCACCATGCTGCATCTCCCTGAAGTTCTCTTCCCTGCTCTGAGGGGAGCCAAGGTAATTTTGGCAGCATGCAGGAGCCGTGGACCTGCCCGCCATCCCTTTCAGCTCTGCTCAGTTGCAATTCAGGAGATGAAGCAGGTAACTACAAGGTAATTTCCTCCTGCCATCCCCATCCCTCCCTGTGGGCTGCCAGAGGGAGGCAGAGGCTTCACGGCACAGACAATACCTGCTCTCATACACTGACGAGTTCTTTAATGATCTGAAAGGAACCCAAAATGTTCCGAATTTTGCATTTGTCACAATCACAGACGATTCCAGAGCCTCACTGGGGGTTTGACACACCAAGGCGCCTTTGCCTCCAAGAGCACCTGACACTCCCAGTTCCCCGTGGGAAACCGCTGCAGCTCCATGGGCAAAGCTCACAGCAATGACAAGTGGACACAAATTCCTGGAGTGCTGGAGGGAGCATAGCACTCTGTGGGGTCACTCTGGGACTGACCACAATGGTGGCCAGAGGCTTGGGAAAGTACTGACAGGAGCAAAAGAATTAAAGAAATGAACAGTGCTATGTGTATAGGTATATATTCAGGCTGGCAAGCCCATGGTCTCCCTCATCCAAGTGCTGGAGCACTGAGCAGCTTTCCAGGGCCCCTCTCCTGCCCCCTGCCACTCCCACGTGCAGCGAGGACACCAGGCCAGAGCCAGAGCTGGATGTGGTCCCACGGCGGCCCCGGCGAGGCCAAGGAGCTGAGAGGAGTCAGCAGCCCTGTGGCACCTCCCTCCATGACTCGGGTCACCCTGCCAGGCTGAGTGACCCCGCCGAGCATCTGAGTCACTTCCCAACAGCGGGGCACGGCTGTAATGCTCGATGATTATTCATGAGATGAAGCTGCTAAAGGACCTCAGGAATCGGGTCAAAATGATGGAAAAAGGTTGAAAGATTAAATGCCAGAAAATCACAATCATGTCACGTGTGCAGACAGGACAGGGAGGTGACAGCACCAGCACCCATACAGCCCCCTCGAATGCCAGCCAGAAGGCTCCTCCCTTCCCAATACAACGCAGCCACTGACCAGAGCAATGTCCTTCCCAGAAATTCAGTTTCACACTCTCTGCAGGCTCTCACAGCTGGCACAAGGCAGCCCAGATACTGGGAGAACAAGGAGGCCAGGAAGGATCCAATCTGGATTTGGGGGCCAAGAAGAAAAATCATGGAGAATAAAAACAAGGAGACTGTTCCTGGGAGAGGCCAGCCCTCCTCAGGGAGAAACAGGAGAATCCCAGGAGCAAAACAAGCCTGAGAGGCAAAGCACAGAGAAGCAGGGATCCTGGAGAATGCCAGATCCCAGAGGACACGTCCCACCACAAGCCACAGAGGAGAAGGAACATGGCAAGGAAGGCAGCTCTGGAGGGTCGCTCCTCACCAAGTTGCGCAGCTCAGCACTCACCACCCTCCTGCCAGACAAACCCCATCCTGTTCTCCTTCCTGCAGGCTGGAGCACCAAGCAGCAGAGCAGGAGCCACTGCAGCCAGGGAAAACCTCCAAGCTAAAAAAACCTCCAAGCATGTTTCTGGGAGGGGAAAACATCGACACAGGCGGCAAGAGGCACCGACGGAGAGTGCCAGGCCAGGTCCCGGTGGAGTTTCTGAGCCAGCTGCGCTCCTCGCTCCGTGCTCCAGCCCCGGCAAACACCGCTCAGCTCCGGCAGCGCCGGCACCGCGGCGGAGAGACAACCCCGGCAACGCCGAGGGCTCCAGGGGCTCGGGGGAGAGAGACAACCCCGGCAACGCCGAGGGCTCCAGGGGCTCGGGGGAGAGAGACAACCCCGGCAACGCCGAGGGCTCCAGGGGCTCGGGGGAGAGTGAGAGAACCCCTGGAAATGCAGCACTGCCCAGGGCTCCAGGGGGCTCGAGGAGACACTGCCGTGCCCACGGGCTGCTGCTCTCACGGCTCCCCTGTGCCAGCTTCCACATCGGCTGCTGAAGAAAAACAAAATGCCAGTACACGGCCTCAGCCAGTGTATTTCTGCAGCGGGCCAGAGCTTTGGGATTCCTGCTGCACCTGGCACTGCGCTGGCACACTGTGCTCCCAGATGAGAACCCACTGAGGTCCACAGGGAGCTCTGGGGATGGAGACTGAGCCCTGCTCCCCTGGAGGCACCTGGAGCTGGCTGCCCAGAACCACGACCTGCTGGGTTCTCCACACACAGAGACTCCAAAGCCTCTCCAGGCAGCATTTCACCAATCTCACAGTTAAAAAACCCCACATTTTCTCCCATGAGAGAATGCAAAGAGGTAAGAATAGAAGATGCAGACACCTTGTCCAAATCCACAGGACCAGGCCAGCAATCACCAGCAGCCCTGGCTACTCTTGGCCATCCCACCAGGGTAAAATCCCTCGTGCAGGACTTCCAGAGCCTGGATCCACATCTGCTCTCTTGCATGGGAAGCAGATCCAGTGCTGGGGCTCTGGAGGACTAGATGGGGGATGTGAAGCTCCTGTGCTTCTTTTTTTCCTACTGCATGGAGTCTGCAGACCCCTGCCACCCTCATGTGCCTCATTCCTCCTCTCCCAAACCATCTGCCTCCAGCCAGCGCTGAAGAGAAACCGCTGAGAAAGAAGCCAGAGAGCAGCTCCCACACACCCCAGAGCCTTGGACAGCCCCATGAGCAAAGCAAATCCCAGGCCAGGGGCACCCCAGACAGCACGAGCACCACAGCCATGAGTGCCACCATCGGGGGTCACGCTGGGGCTCAGCATCAGCACCACAGTGTGGATGGCAGCCTGAGCCAGTACAGCACCCAGCCCAAACCCCAGCCTGCTCCTCAAAGGACTGCTGAGCCAGGACACCCTGCAGCTCAACACCCTCCCCCCCAAATTCCTCCCTCCCAGGAGGCCCAGGGGACAGTGAACGAGAGCAGCTGCCTACAGCCCCACACCACGAGCTCAAAGGCCAGTGCTACAGCCCCAGCCCATCCCTGCTCTGGGTTCTTGAGCATCCTTGAGACCACCCTTCCCTGCCTCAATGCATTCAGTCCTGTTACACAACCAGGTTTGTGGGGTTCTTTGAGGATCATCCACAAAATGGATTTAAGCTGCTCTGTGTCTCTCTGAAAAAGAAAGCTAATTTATTCCTCAATATCACTGCTGTGCTGTCAGAAGATGCTGCGGGCTGAGAGAGCTTGGAGAGCTGGCACATCCCCACCTCCCCTGTGCCCCCACAGAACCCCACTCCAGCCACGCCTCTGCCTCCTGCCTGAATGTAATTTTCCCCCTTCAGTCAACCAACTTAAAATTGGGTTTGTATATTAAAGCAAAATTTAATTTCTAGGCCATTACCCCATCGTGGTCTATTTCCTGCATCTGCAAAATGAGAAATAGACAGACTGAGCAATTCATTTCCCTCTTAGACAGGAATCTCAGCTACAAACAACAATGATGACATTCTGGAGAGGCATGGAGCCCTTTCATTTTGGAGTCCCATGGAAAGTGTGTGAAGCTGGGGGACCTGACACAGCTGGCACACGGACCTGCTGTATGTGTTCCAGCACGGCTGCAGCACGTGTCCCTTGGATCTGCCCTCAAAGTCTCAGTGATGCAGCAAGTTTCCATTTATTTCTCTCACTGGCTTTTCACAAGCCTCTGGGTTTTCCTTCTCCCCCTCTAGCAGAGTCACCAGACAGACAGTGAAATCTATAAAACACACAGTTTCCAGACCTGAGAGCTTGTAGCATCCAACTGCAACATCTATAAAAAAACCCCAGAAAAATCAAAAACTCAAACTCCCCCAAACAAACACAAACCCCACACAACTCCCCCCTCCCCTCCCCTTCCCTTCAGTCACTCCAGTCTTTCGAGAGTAAAAACCTCAGAAGCAGCTGAAACCCACGCAGTGACAGCAGAGTCCCCGTTCATTCACAGGCCGCTCAGGCTGAGATTCCATTCCAGCCAGATCCACACCCTTTTCCTGTCCGAGGGCGGAAATCCCACGGGAAATGCCCAAAAGGAAACAAACCAGATGCCACCACCCAGTCAGGAAGAGCTGGCGGCAGCACTGGGCTCCTGCAGCAGCTCCTCACTGGGACCTCCCAGCCAGCAAAGCTTCAACAACAAACACTTCCCATCGGAATCACCACAATCCTTTCCCACTTTGCTTTAAGAGACTCCCCCGGTTCAGCACAGTCCAAAATGCTCCTGGAGCATGCCAGGGCAGCCCTGGCAGGCACGGAACACACCGGGCTCTCCCACACACCTGGGCAATGGGGGATGTGATGGCACCTGCAGTGGCGCAGCGTCCCCTCCCTGCTTCTGGGGCAGCCACTGATGTAGCACCAGGGGACACCTGGAACAGCCCACATCCCTACCAGCAAACACACACAGAACAAAGGGACATCATACAGGGGGAAGGAAAGGGGGACAGGGACATCATATTTAGGCTGAACATCAGGAAATGTCTTTTCACCCAGCAGGTGAGTGAACACTGGGACAGGTGCCCCAAGGAAGTGGTGACAGCCCCAAGGCTGCCAGAGTTCATAAAGCACTTGGACAATGCTTTCAGTCAGATGATGAGATTCTTGGGGTGTCCTGCCCAGGGCCAGAGATTGGACTCAATGATCCTGATGGGTCCCTTCCAACTCAGTCTGTTCTATGATTCTGTGAGAGGAATGACAGCAACACTGAAAGGCAGGGAACTCCCCCAGCAGAGAGATGTCCCCTGCCCTCCAGGGCACTTCAGGTTTGTTTGCTGGGGGAGGAAGCCAAGCCCACAGTGACATGGGGACCAGTGAGCTGCACGGAGCTGAGACTGCATGAAAAGGAGATAAAAAGTGGTCCAGCCTGACCCCCTCACCAGACCCGTCTGCACCCCAGATTTTTGTCACCCAGCCCCATTCCCACACTGGAGCAGTGCTGGGGGCCAGCAACCCAATCTCCTTGCTGTGTTGACGAACATTGCTGGGGGCTGGGGGCTGCCCTCCGCACAGCAGTGAGCTGGGAGCCCCAGAAACCAAGGGCAAGGGTGTCCCCACCCCGGCCACAGGACCCGCCTGTGGTGGAGGCAGGGACGGACTGGCAGCCAGCACAACTGGCTGTTTCCTGAGAAAGGGCAGCGCATCCAGAGGCACAGAAAGGGCAATTCTGCCGCCAGCCACACGCCCTGGGCCAGGGGAAGGGCAGATGCTGAAGCCACCGCATCCTGCCGATGCTGGCAGGGCCCCTCCACTGGCGCCCCAAAAGCCGGGGCTACAGCATGGCCAGCTCTGCCCCGCATCCTCCCAAGCATGACAGAGCCACAAGCTCGGGGCTCAGCACCGTGCCCCTCCCTGCACCCAGGGATGAGAGGCAGGTCCGGGGCCGCTGGCACGAAGGTCCAGCGCGATGTTTCCGGCGCCGTGCGGGAGCACACGCAGGCGCCCCGGATCCGCGGGGGGAGACACTCCCCGCGTGCCACTGGAGCCCCCCGCCCTCGCACAGCACAAGGCGCCTTTCAGAGCCACACAGACACACCATTCTCCCGCTGATGACCTCCCTGCCCTGGCATTTCTGGGACCTAGGCTCCACAGCAGCGATGGCCCTCGTTGGAAGCAGCAGCCTGGGGCCGGTCATCAGCATCCTCACGTGTGAGCTCGCTAATCAGAGGGGCCGACGGGGCTGCTCCTGCTCGCACAAGATGACAGCACAGCCAGGCACTCATTAGGCTGCAACACACACCCGCTTTCCAGGCAAAGAACATTAAAACCAAGGGAAAGCAGCAACACAGGCTCCAGCCTCCCCAAGGCTTTGTTCCTCCCCAGGAGGGAGCTCAGAGGAGCAGCCACAGACCCTCTTGCCCCAATGAGGGGAGCACCAGCCTCAGAGGGGTTTTGAACAGGCAAGGGTGGGTTTGTTACAGAAGGTATGTTTGCAATAGGCAGCAGCAACTCCTTCCAGAGGAACAAAATAACCACACAAAATAATCATCAGCTTCATTTAACGAACCAGCTGTGCAGCCTGCATAGACAGTTCTGGTTCGAGCATCTCTGATGGGACAGCTATGGTCTCTCCAGTGACCAACCTTGGGGGTGCACCAACCCCCTAAAGCCGGGGCTGACCCAAGGGCTAAAAGGCTCAATGTCCCCCTCCCCACTACAGAAGCCCCAACCAACAGCTCAGAAACCCACAGAGAGCCCGGGATAGTCACAGCGTGGGTTTGGAAACACCTATCCATCCCTAGAGGGGATGGAGCGCGAGACAACATATTCCTGGCTTTAGAAGTAAGTGATTTATCAGTGTTACATGGTCCCAGGGCTGCTCCCAGCCTGCTCACAAACACACACACACACCAATACACACCCGAGCCGTGCCTGTACCTCGGAGGCCAGCGCAGCTCACCCGGTGCACGCTTTGCAAGGCAGGGATTTATCGCCCACTGCAGCTCCATTTCCTTTGCAAAACAGCGTTTCCAAGCCGGGCAGGACACGGGCTGTGCACAGGCACGGCCTCCCAGCTGCCATGGAAGGCTGTGCAGGGCATGGACCCAGCTCGGATCGCACAGCCGGCACACCCAGGGCTCTGTAACCACCTGCCTGAACCGAGACAGCTGCTGCTGTCGTTGGCATCAATTCATCCTCCCTCCTCGTATTCCTATGGCACTGTCTTCCCCAGGAGCATCTTCAGGGAACATCCCCTCAGTGCGAGAGCATTCCAGCACCGCTGCCTGGGCCAGCCTCCCTCCTTTCCTCCCCTCCGTGCTGTGGCCGGGTTTACTACCCCTTGGCCAAGGGCACAAGCCAAGCACAGAGCCTCGAGTCTGCTCCTCGATGGTGAAATGCAGCAGCGACGAGCTCAGCACAGAGCCCCTGGCAGCCGCGGGAGCAGAGGCAGCTCTGCACAGCCCCTCCAGCACAGACCGAGGGTCACAGGAGGGGAGGGTACTGCCCACCACATCAGAAGGGTCACGGAGCAGCTCGAGCCCACACTCAGCGCCCCGCAGGCAGGCCGACAGGCCGGTGGCACCTCTCAGATTGGCCAGACACTGCCCGACGATGCCCCCCTGGCACCTGGGAGCCAACAGTGCCCTGTGCTCCGCCAGGCACCGCTGCCAGCTCCCACCCGGCTGCGGCAGCTCCTCCGGCAGAGCCGGTCTCCTTCAAGCCGCCTTCCGACAACAAAAGCTGAGCCGAAACCTCCGGGCTGGCTGGGGAGACCTGGGCGACAGCCAGGAAGGGCAGGAGCCATTAACGCCGGCGTGTCCGGACTTGAGGGAATGACGGAGCAACCAGAGCCATCTGCCCTCTCCAGAAACTCCGCAGACAGCCGGGCAGAACGGCCCTTCGCCGCACTCCAGCCCTCGCCAGCTGTGCTCCAGCCCTCGCCAGCTGTGCACATAGGGGCAAGAAACCTGCGGTTGGGATGTTTTTTGAGGCAAAACACAAAAATAAAGCGCGAGAATGAGGTGTCACTCGGGCACGTTTTCCAGCAGCTCCACAGATCCTCGGCGCAAGCAAACACACTCCGCTGCCAGCGCAGCAGTGGCACCCGAAGGCGCGGGCAGGACCCCGCAACATCTGCCGACCCCCGGTGCCCCGGGGGCAGCGCTGGCAGACCCCCACACGTGGCCGTGTCTCTCCTCCGAGGCTTTCCTAGCGCCGGTCACGGAGCCCGCTACCGATTAACTTCCGTGGCCCTGGAGTTCATCAGATTCCAGCCGCGCTGGGCAGAGGGGTTTGGGGGGGCCCAGGAAGATCCGGGCAGCACCGGCCCCGCATTGGCTCTGCGGCAGCGACGACAGCCCGGCACCACAAGCTGCCGGGAGCTGGAGTGCGGGCACGGGGCTGGGCGGCGGGAGAGATACGACACTCTCCACCTAAAACCCGGGTCGAGGGGGGATGACGAGGTGGGCGCGGGATCCCCGAAGCCGCGGGCAGGGAGCCGGGAGCCGGCGAGTTCGTACCCGCTCCGCCCGTAACGCACCGCCGCTCCCCAGCAGGACGGCTCCCGGCGAACCGAGGGACCGGAAAGGCCGCGGGAAGCCCCGGGCGGGGACAGGCCAGCCGGGTCTCCCCGCCAAGCGGCGGAAGGTGCCGGGGCGGGCCGGCAGATGCGCTCGGCAAACAGGAGAGGCGATTGGGAGCGGGGGGAGCCAGCAACGGCTCCCGGGAAGGGCGGCAGCCCCCCACCTCGGCACTTGCTGCAAACCCACGGGAAGGGCCGCGCCGGGGCCCCGCCGGCCGGCTCGGTGCTTCCCCCCGCCCCGGTACCTACCGGCGGGCCGCGACATTCCACC
>VZRX01006172.1:7743-41281 GCA_013398075.1 Notiomystis cincta
CCACGCCCACCGCCCTGGGCCGCAGGTTCGAGCCCCGGCACCGCCCCCGCCGCTCACCTCCGGCTCCAGCCCTTTGTTGCGGGGTGCAGGCGGTGCCCCGCCGCGCCGTGCCAGCCCGCCGGCGGCTCGCCGCACCTCCGCAGCCCGACACCTTCCCGCCGGTCCCGGGAAGGAGGCGGATAAATAAGTGCCGTCCCTCCTTTGTCTGCCGCGGCGGGGGGCGGCCCGGGGCGGCGGGGTCTGCGGGGAGCCGAGCCCCGGCGAGTCGGCGGCTTTGTGAGAGCTCCGGCTCCGGTGAGAGACCGTCTCTCACACACGGCATCTCCAAATGCTGGGAGTGAGGCGCCGTCCCTGGCCCCACCTTGCTCGTTCTGCCGCCCCCAGCCCGGCTGCCCCCGCTGGTGATCCCCGGCCTCCAGCCCCGGGCAGGCAGGTGACCCCTGCCCGCTCTGGTTGCGCAGCGTCCCGCGGCACTGGGACCTGTTGGCACCTGGGTGATCCCAGTTCAGTAGCTGTGGCCTGGCATCCCTCTGCTCCAGGATCTGCTGCTTCCTGGGTATCCCGTCCTGGGACCATTCTCCCCCTGCACCGGGTGATCCCTGCCCAGCACTGTCCCCCATGCACGCCCAAGGCAATGACTGGCAGGTGCTATGCAATTGAGCTCCGTAGCTCTGCTCTGGTCCTTCCTGCCTGAAAGGGACACCTGGGAGCCCCCCAAACGTCAGGAACGTGTCTCAGATCCCCTGCTCTGTTTCTGCCAAGCTGGTGGCCTCTGCTAAAGCCTCCTCACCCAGATATGGGTACAACCCCCTGCGAGTGCCACAGAGCTTGGCCCCATGCCCCCCAATCCTAACAGGACCTTCCCCCTTGGCCTCAGAGGTCCCCCATCCACAGGTTTGCAGCCTCTCCTTCTGCTAACTTGCTCCCAGATGGGGTAACGAGGCGTTAAGGATGCTGAAAAACCACAACAACTGGTTCTGGAGGGGAAGGTGCCCTGATTTAAGACCCGTCATTTCCTCTGAGCCAGGCTTCCTGGATAGGAGCAGCGCAGGGGCAGCCAAAGCATCCCAGCCCTAAGGACCAGAGAATGGAGAGCAGCAGCCACCCACAAGCAGACATTGCTGCTAAAAAAATTCCTCCCCTGGGCACAGCCCCCTTTCCTGTCCCAGTGCCCCTCCATTCCCCCAGTTACCCCAGAGGAAGTGGGGAAAGTTCGCAGGGCAGGGTTTCCAGTCAGGATCCAGTCAGGATCCAGTCAGGATCACCTTGTGACCCGGGCACTGCTGGTGCTTGAGAAGGGGGCAGAGAGGGTGTCTGCCTCTAGCCCCACTGTGATCTGCCCCATGCTGCCTCTTCTTTTTCCAGGGATGGCTCCACAGAAATAAGCTGGCGCCGTCCTTCACCCTCACACATCTCTGTCTTCCTCTGAAAAACGAGGAGTTAGTCTCTGGATTCTCATCACCAGCCACTCTGTGTGCGGGAGGGCAGCAGCAATGGCCTCAGTCAGCAGCACAAATAAATGGCCCGAAACACGATACGCGGGAGCTCCCCGGGATAAAAGAATTTCTAAGGAGAGGTTTTATTTTCCCCTCGGAGCCCCAGTCTCTCGTGATCTGGTCCAAACACAAAAGCTGTCCTGAATTTCCAGTCTCACTTTCTCTCCTGGCAGCTGGTGAGCTGGGTGATGCTTTGGGGCACCTTGTCCCCTGTGCTGGCACCTCGGCACACCGGGCTGTTCTGGTGGCAGGTCACCCGGCCCCCCCAGGCACTCCAGGGCCACTGGGCTCCGGTGCAGCCTCTGGTTTCAGTTCTGGGGGTGGTGACACACATTTGGCAGTGAATTAAACTGGGGCAGCCGCAGCCGGAGGCTGCTCTCAGCCCCCCTCCACTGCCTGCCTGATGCTGGGGGGGCTGTGGCTGCTCCCTCAACTGTGTTGGGGTGATGCCAGGCAGGAGAGGGAGTGCCCAGCCCTGCCCTGGCCCCCAGAACAGGTGTGGGTGTCCTGGAGACCCACAGAGGAGCAGCTGGATCCCCACCATCCCCTCTCATCCCCATGATCCATGGTTTGCTGGCATGGAAAGGGTCCTGGACCTCGCGGTGTATCATTAACCCAGAACTGAGCCATTAACTCTCCCAAGTCCCCATAGTTATAAATCAGCCTTCCCGTAACTTCCTTCTCCCCTGCTGCAGTTTAAGCCTGTGGCTTCCTGTCCTAATTAGCCGGTGAGGTTAATTGGCCCCCAGCTTCTTTACACTTCCAAGCTTCTCTGAGGGTGGGTCACTGCATCCTCTGTTTGTGCACTGACCCTCGGACCCTTCCCTTCTCCATGAGCTCTTCCCCCAACACCAGGAATGGGAAGTGTTGACATGGCCACATCCATGCCGTGGTTGAGGGTGCCTATTTCAGCTCCTGGAAGGTGCTTTTTTGCCTCCTCAGCCCCTGCCCCAGGCCTGGGGTGGATACTCACCATCTACCCAGCATCCTATCACTGTCTTCATTCCTGTTCCTGTCCCAATTCCTACCTCCATCTCTCTCTCTCTCTCTCTCTCTCATCTCCACCCCCATTCTCATCCCAATACCTGTTCCCATTCTCAGTTGTGTCCCTTTTCCTGTCCCCATTCCCATCCCTATCCCTGTCCTCATTCCCATCTCTGTCCCTTTTCCTGTCCTCACCATGGTTTCTGTCCTCATTCCCATCCTCTTTTCTGTCCCCATCCCCAATGCTGTTCCCATTCCCATCCCTTTTCCTGTCCCAATTTCCATTCTCATCCCTATCCTTGTCCTCATCCCTGTTTCTGTGCCCATTCCCCCCATTCCCAGGCTGTCCCCTCTCCTTCCTGGCCGTGCTGCGTGGCAGTGCCAGAGGCCCCCAGCAGCTCTCGGATGCCTCGGCTCAGCCCGTGCCAGCTTCATGCTCTGGCCATCTGTCCCCCACCTGCCCGTCGTCTCTCGCCTCCTCCTCGGGGCCAGGGGTCCTCTTCTTGCCTGCCCCAGCCTGGGGATGCGAGTGGGCACCAGGGTGGGTGTCCCCAGGGAGTCCAGCGATGCCAGGAGCTGGGCAATGCTGGCAGCAGAGCAGTGCAGAGACGCCTGGACCAGATCTGGTGGCCCCTCTGAGCCAGCCTGGGGACCAGCCCACTGCCACCCACCCCAGGGAGCCTGCAAGAACCTGAGGACCTGCTCAGCCCTTCGGCTCATGCCCCAGTACCAAAGTGTCCCCCAGCACAGCCCGGTGCCCTCGGTGTCACCTCCCGGGTGGTGCTGCCATTCCCTGCCGGGCTGGCAGGCATCGCCTGCTGCGTGCTGCTCTGGGGGAAGCATTCCTGCTTTTTATAACCCTGCTGAGGCTGCCCAGCTGCCAGCCCCGTGCCAGCCTGCCTGCCCTCCTGCCTGCACTGCCTGCCTGCTGCCTGCCTGCCCGGGCATGGCCGGGGAGGGGGTGGTGGGGGCCGGGGGCTGCAGGGCCCGTCCGACCTGCACAGCTGCATAGCTTGTCTCCAGCTATTAAACAAACTCCTCCATCTCCCCCCTCCTCCCGGTCCCCTTCCCGCCGCCAGACGCTGCTTAACCCTCTGCTGCCCCGCTCCTCGTCCCGCAGCAGCAGGAAGAGCATCTGCCCCTCGCTGCCCGCCGCAGGTTTGACTCCCAGGAGCGCCCCCGTACTGCCAGTGCCCCCTGGGCCGGCTGGGCTGCGAGGGTGGCCATCCACGTCCCCATCCAGGTCCCCACGGTGCCCGCAGCCTGGCACCATCCCGGGCACCCACCCCGTGGGCAGCACAGAAGAGCAAAGATCTGGAGCTGGGAAGGGCAAGGAGATGCAGGATCTGGGGGATACAGGCAGGGGATGGTAGGGGATGGTGGATGCAGGATGGGGGAAGAGATGGTGCAGGGCAGGATGGTGCAAGGGTTGGAGGGGAGGCAGAGGGGTGAGAGGTGAGGGGCTGGACCTCCCCTGACCCAGCACAGCCCTCTGCCCTTCCCACGCCTCTGCAATGCTGGGGGGTGCCCCGGCCCCCGGGAGAGCTCCAGCTGCAGATCTGCCCTGCAGACGTGGGCCAGTAAAGGAAGCAGGAGGGCACGTCGGCCCTGGGATTCCCCCACGGTGGCTGCTGAGACGTGTACACCTCGGTGCACGGAGACAGCAGTGGCACAGACTCTGCTCCCAGTCTGGCTTAGCCTGGCAATGCCACGAGAACAGCCTCCATACCCCTGTTCCCACCAGCTGCCTGCACCCTCCCCGCTACAGCTCTCACAGACACCAGCTTTGCACGGAAACCTGAGCAGCTCCCAGCTCAGGAACTGCTGCAGGGGATGGGATGCGAGGGAGGAGCAGGATTTGCCCCTCCAGGCTGAATTGAGCTCTCTGAAAGGGTTGACGTGGTGATGCCACGCTCTGCTGCCACCATCTTAGGACACTGTGGAGAGGACAGACCCTGTCCGGCCCCTCCAGGACCTCCCTGATTGCCCTCTGCCTCCCACGCTCCCTCCCCCAGATGTTTGGGATATCTGGTCCTTTCCCGCTCCAGCCCAGTGACAAATGCTTGCCTGAGCGCAGTTTATTATTGTAAGAGCCTGGAGCTGGCTCTGGCCAACTTTCTGCCTGGGGCTAAGCCAGCAGCTGCAGGGCACCCTTCGGCACAGCCACCCCAGGGACGAGCTGGCCCTGCCCGGGGCGCTCTGAGTGCCAAGGGCTGGGGACCAGCCCCCACTGGGACCAGCTCCAGCCCCCTGCGGGCAGGAGGAGCCCAGGGCGAGCCCCCAGCCCCAGGCAGGGTACGAATGTGGATTCTCTACCCTGCAGCTGGCAGTGCTGGGAGAGGCGTGGGGGGGTTGCTGAGACCCCACCAAACCTCCTGCTCTTTCTCCCCTGCTCCGCTCCGCTGTCGTGGGCTGGAGCACGGCGGGCTCGGTGATCGATGGCCGAGGCGTGGGCTTGCCAAGCCCTGCGTGTTTGGAAGGCGCCGTGTTTGTCTTGGCAGGAGCAGCGATGTCATCTCCTCTGCCTCGCACCGTGACGAGCTGGGAAAGCCAACGGGAGGCTGTGCCGGAGTGGGTGCCCCAGTGGGACCCCTGGCAGCAGCCACAGGGGTCTGACCCAGAGGGGCAGAGCGAGTCCCAGTGAGGCGAGAGGACAAGCAGAGCACCCAGCGGGTGTGCCGAGGGTGACATGGGGACAAACTGAGCCTGTTATCCCCTGACAGAGCAGGTTTGGCCCTCCAGGTGTGCCCTGCAGCTGGCAGAGCCGCCCCCAGCCCGGGCGCTGAGGTGGTGCTGCCCACAGGGTCACCGAGCCCTGCGCTCTGCCGGTGGGGAAACTGAGGCAGGAGGGCAGCACCATCTGGCAGCAGAGCCGTGGGACAGGGGCTGAGGGGCCATGAGCACGACAGGCACTGGGAAAAGCAGTCTCTTGGACACGGAGCAGCCCGGCTGGAGCTCTGCCGGGAAAGGGGTGCAGCGAGGACATGAAAGGTGGTTGATGGATCAATATCCCGCCCAGCGCCGACGGCAAAGGCGTTTGAAGAGCAGCTCCTGATGCCGGCGGTGAGGCGCTCGGCGGCCGAGGGCGCCCGGAGAGGCGGGGCCAGGTCCTGCTGGGGGTCCCGAGGCACAGCCGGAGATGGTGAGGGAGGCGAGATGAGTGCCTTGGCAGTGTGATGGAATGGTGGGAATGGGGCTGGGAGAGGCTGGGACTCCTGAAATGGGAACTGTTGAAGTCAGTGCTGCCCTCAGGACTGAGGCTTTTCACTTGCCAGCTGCAATCCAGGGCTCCTGGGATGACAGTGCTGACACACGAGCCCTGCCCAGGACCATGGGCAGAGGATGGCTGGTGCTGCCTGCACCAAGCCTAACCATGAGAACCCATCCTGCTCTGCCCCCATGATGGTTTCTAAGACAGGGGGACAAGTGGGATGCCCACTCCTAGCTGCAGTCTGGGTGGCAGTGCTGAGGTCACCCATCCTTACAACTCTCCGTGCTCCAGAGGAAGAAGCCATCGCCTGCCTTTGTGTGAAGCCAGCCCCATCTCATCCACCCTTCAGCCTGGCCCCACAAGCACAGCCCCAGCCTCTGCAGCAGCAGGAGCATCATGGTGCCCATGCCTGGCTCACAGGCACGTGGACCATAGCATGGTGTGGCACCACATCTGTGTCACCCCACATGTGCAGATAGAAAACAGACCTGGACTGGTGGCTCTGGGTCCCAGTGAGCCAGTCCAACACCCTCACCTCTCCATGGGGCTCCCCATGCAGTTCCCTGTGCTGGGGGGGGGCTGTTGGAGAGGGACAGTGGGGCACAGGGGTGTGCACAGGGTGGCAGGGATGTGTCACCATGTGGCTATGTCCCCTCCAACACATCTCCATGCACACAAAATTTATGAATACCAGGATTTTGGAGGGCTACAAGATCCTTTTCCGGTTTTATGGAAAGGGTGGGGTCATGACTGGGACCACTGTCCCATGGCTGCAGTGGCCATGCAGGAGGTGGTACCAGGAGCCAAAGCACTGGGCTAGGAGGAGCATTATCTTATGGGCAAGGGCTGCATCAGTCATCATCCAGAGTCTCTGGACTGCCCTTCACTGCTGCCTGGAGCCATTTCCAGCCCCCACAAATATAGGGAGATGCTTGGTGTTGTCTGTGTGAGAAAGACAACTGAATAACTCAATAGTTTTAAGATAACTTTCTATATTTCTGAGGTGTCCAAGGGCTTTCATGACATGGAAGGTAATGTGGGCAGAGGGTGGGGGCCAGCAGCTCTGTGGCACAGCCCTGATGTGCTGGTGTGCCATGTAAGTGGGTCAGTGGTACAGCTGTGGGCACTGGTGTGCACAGAGGAGCTGGAAAGGACAGGACAGAGGCAGCTGGAATGGCTCAGGGGCTGGAAGAAACTGGGACACGTCCATGCACGTGGGTCCTCCCAAAGATGTTGGTCTGGGAGCTGGATCAGCTCACAGGGATGAAAGAGCACTAGGCAGTTGGAGAGGATTTTTGGCTGCGTGACTCAGTGATCGCTCAGCTCCAAGATCCTTCACTGGGATGTGTCCAGGGGTGGCTGCCTCGTTCCAGCAAGGACAGATGGATGGATGGTCACAGCCTAGCATGGCCCAGCCAACCCCAGCATCCTTCTGGCCTGGAGGAAGGATGGTCAGCCCAGCCCAGACTGGGTTTGTGGTGGGAATACTGGTGGAAGGGTTCTCTATGGAGACTGAGGGAATTGGGAGAGCCCCATCCTGACTCCCCACCCCTCTCCCAGAAGCACAGCCTGCCTCTCCCTTTCCCAGCAAAATCCTGTGGAAATGATGCTCCTGCTCCCGGGTCGCCGTGGCAACCGACAGGCGCAACAAGAACGGGATGTAGGATCTGAACCCCATCGCTCCCTGCACTTCCCGGCACTTCCACAGCTCCATCGCCCCAGGGCTGGCTCCTTGCTGGGGGCTGCCACTCCCCAAGGTCAGGCTCCAGCCTGAGGGTCAAGGGAGGCCCAGGCAGCTGATGCCGACGCCAGTGCTGGCACGTGCCTCGTGGGAAGCTGTCTCCCTGCCTTGTCCTTCACCACATCCCTCCCCAGCTGCCGCCTGAACTTCAAAGCCACTAAAGGCCACATGGCCTGGAGCATCTTCTCGGGGTTACTTCCAGAGAGAAGAAGATGCTTTGAAACCCCCTGGCCCTTCTCCCCTCCTCTGCAGGGTAATTTCCATTTTTTTCAAAACCCCACAAAAAAGGAGCCTTTTTCCTCTTTGTTTCTTCTCTCTCTCTCTCTCTCTCTTTCTTTTTTTCCCCTTGTCTTTGTCAGCTAAAAATATGCAACCCACCAGGGAGGGCAGGTGGGGGGAGCTGCTGCTGCACTGAAGGTTAGCACCAGGCCGGGCTGGTAACGCCACTGGAGGAGAATTCAGGTGCTCCCCACCACCTTTTGGGAGAGGATCTGCTCCCAAAAGGTCCCCTTTGCTCAGGCCAGGGGTCGGGGCTTTGCCCCCGAGGTGTGGAGGACATGCTTGGGAGGCAGCAAAGTTTGAAGGCAGAGCCTGCCCAGGACTTGCTGTGACACAACACTCAGCAAAGGGGCCAGATACAGATCCCTCTGTCCCGGTTGTTTCCCAGGGAGCTGGGAGATTCCCAGGGATGCCCGTCATCCGGGGGCGGGATGTCCAGGCGCCCCGTGGGGAGGCGACCCCGCAGGGCAGGGATCAAAGCAGCCCGGGGCAGACCAGCAGCTCCAGGCTGGAGCGTGGGAGGGAGGTGGGCGGCCGTGGCGAAAGAAGGGTGTGATTTACCTAATATCCCGCTCTAACCACAGAACGGATGGAGGAGAAAAACACCCCGGGGGCTCGATGTCTTGGGGAGATGCTGTCAGGGGCTGAGAGACACCGAGCGGTGCCAAAGCCAGCTGGGAAATTAAATTGGGATGAATCACCCAGAGCCGGGAGCATTCACCTGAGCTACAAACCTGCCACGAATTCAGAGAAAACGCATTTCCCAGCTCCCAGGACTGCAGTCTTAAGACTCGTCCAGTTTTGCAGGAAGGTGACAGACTTTCAAAACTGGCTTACTATTTCTTCCCGCCCCCCTTCCTCTCCCTCTCAAACACGGGAATGCTGCAGCAGGATGTCTCGGCGTGGGGGCAGTGACCAGCCATGGGCTCCCCTCCGGAGATGCTGACCCGGCAGCGGGATGCCGGAGCCAGGACTCCCAGGCAGGACCGATCCTTGGGCATCCTGCAGGGCTGAGGGCGGGCGCGGAGAGGGAGGAGGCAGGCAGGAGACGGGCTGGGAGTGGAGAGCGTGGAGTCAAACTTGTTGAGAAGGCAGGAGACAGACAGTAGGAAAAAATTTCCAGGGCAGCTGTGGGTCAGGGGATTTACTGGCGCCCTGGGATGGAGGTGTGAGAAACAGGGAGGTGACAGAGTTGCTGCTGCTACTGAAGTGGGGAGACACTGACACAGGGTGCACCAGATAGTGCTGATTAAGCTGTGGGGGCCTCAGTGGCTTGGAGGGCTGGGGGCAACCCCTTCAGATGATGTCTTGGCTACTTCAAACAAGCTGGCAGACCCCAGACCCGCGGGGCAGCTCGGGGCGGAGGGCTGTGATTTATGGAGCGGGGGATTAGGCAGGAGGAGGCGGCGGCAGCGGGACACACATGGCAGGCGCTGACGGAGGGGAAAGGGCTGTCGGAGCTGGACGGGGGTGAGTCCCAGGTGGCCAGGACAGACATTCCTCGGCCTTCCCTAGAGCTCGGATTTACCCCCGTGGCGACGAAGTTGGCCCCGCCGGGCAGCAGGGGGCTTGAGGCACGTCTGCTCTAGGAAAGCATCCTGGCGCTCAGCTGCAGGGAGGGAGCAGGGTACGTCCCAGCCCGGGGGCTGTCTGGACAGGCCTCCCCCCTCCTCCCATGGCCCAGGCATCCACCTCTCCTGCCCAGAGAGAGGAGGCGTTTGGCAAAGGGTAAACTGAGGCACGGTGAGTGTTGCCTCTCCCCGTTTCATGGGTTAGGACGTGGCGGCTCTGGAATTCCCAGCCACAGCTCATCTCGGGCCCCAGGAGCTGGTGGGACCACACGGCTCCTCTGCTGCCTGATGGGCACTCGGTGTTCGGAGAGCCCTCGCCGCCTCCGCCGGATGGCGATCTGCCCGTGGGAGCAAGGACATCCCGGATCCTTCCCGCGCGCCCGGGCAGGTGGCGTCGGGTGTCCGCAGCTGTGAGCCGCCTTTCATCCCCTTCCAGGCCGGGGCTCGCTTTCCGTCACCTGCTGCCCTCCCGGACGGAGGCCAAGAGCCCGCGGGCAGGGCCGATGTGCGAGACGTGGCCGCTCTGCCCGCACGTCCTCCGGCTGGAGGGGGGGCAGCGAGAAGCCCGAGGCAGCATCCTGCCCCACACACCCCACTGCCAGCCCTCGGCTCGGCGTGGGCATAGCTGGGACGGAACCTGGCAAAGTCCCAGTCCAGAGACGGCAGCTCCACGCACTTTCCCTGCAAAACTTTCCACTGCCTTCAGTTGCTGCAGTCGGCGGGAAGAGCGGGGGAGCAGGCGGTGGAGGCTGCGGGTGCTGCTGGAACACACGTGGTCAGCAGCGTGTGCGTGCCCAGGCACACATGTGTGCGTGTGCCAGCACATGTGTGTGAGCAGGAGCGAGTGCACCTGCGGGGAGACACGCAGGCACGGAGATCGGTCTCCCTGTGCGTCTCTGAGTGGGCACTGCACGCCTGTGAGACTGCAGCATCCCTTTTGCTGCAGCGTTTCTCAGCGTGTGCAGCCTAATGAGCCGGCACAGCAGAGTTAATTGAGGGGACAGACGAGCGGAGCTCGTCATTAAGGAAGGCACTGCAGCAGGTACCGGTGACAAGATGCTGCCTTGTCCCCCCGGGCTGATGGCAGCCCCCGCAGGGGACAGTGACAGCCTGAGTCCCCAGGAAAGATGGCTGAAGATGAGCATCCCACGTGCTGTAGCCCTCGCCCAGGGCCAGCTCCATTAGCAAAAGCAGCCAGGGAATGGGAATTGCTGTTGCCTGCATGGAGGAATAAATCTGCCAGACCTTGCAGGATGGGGCTGGCAATGGATACCAAGCCCTGGAGCCGGTGCCTTGTCTACAGCCCTGTTTGCACCCTGTCCACAGCCCCTTCCACCTGGAACACGCCCCTGCTGATGTACACTCGCACAGCATGATGATGCACTGTCTGTCAAAGCTGCCCCCTCAGCTCCCACCATTAGGTTCTAGAGTGAGCATGCAGCAGAGGGGACAGAACAGCCGGCTCCCAGCAGCATGGTGAGACTGTGCCAACAGCCCACAAGGACGGGGAGCCTTGCTCAGGGCTGTCAGATTCTCGCTTGAGAAACTCAGAGAGCTGGAAAGGAGCCTTCACCGCTTTCATAGCCAGAAGCTCCCACACTCCGCCTCCCTCTTCGGCTCTCTTGCTGGCCATGCCTCTCCCTGGGGGCCATGTCCTCACAAGACTTGTCCACAGATCCCCCCTTGGAACCTGGCTGTTCCTATGGGCATCTCCATCTGGAGATGTTCTGTCCCTTCCAATGGGTGTTCACTCTGAAACCTAGTGGTGGGGCAAGAGCCATTCTGCTGGAGCAGAATCCATCCCTCTGCCTCCTCCCTCCTCCCATCAATGCAGCCCTGTGTACCCTGTCCCAGCCACCAGTGCTGCAGGCAGAATAAAACCTGCCCCTGAGCAGATTCGCTCTGCTCTCTGAGGAGGGGCTCAGTCAGTAACTCCTGGGCTCCTGTCAGGGGGACCTGAGTGTTTATGAGTTGATAACCTTATCACAGACACATCCTTAATTAAGCTCGTTAGCTCTTCATGATAAACAACATATGGGCTGGGGCCAGCGTGCTCCTCAGGCCCATGAGCTCTCCAGCAGCCACACAGCCCATGGGGCAGCGCAGGCAGAGAACAAGCAGCCCTGTGTTCATGCCTGCCTCTCCCTGCCCTTCACAAAACGGACCTTCAACCTATGGCTTTGCTGACCCTCCAAACCATAATATTAGTCCAGGGTTTCTCCTCTGGTCTAGGGTGAGCAGGAGGGGGGCTGGGTCAGACAAGGCTGTCAATGCTTTGCCAGTGCTCCAGGATCCCCTTCCTACAGGGTCTGGGGCAGCACTAGAGTGATCTACAGTTTGTTGAGGGCTGGGAGATGATGGGATGATAAAGAACAGAGCTCTACTCCCTATGTGAAGAAATGACAGGACAGCAAACTGCTGAGTCTGTAATGCCCAGGGCTTACACAGGCCTGTGACCCACCCCAGGAGGGTTTCTTTGTCCATCATCTGGTTGATAGCTGGAGATATCTATTCATCCAGCCAGGCATAGTAGGGTGCTAGCAGGGTACCCTGGTATGACTCACCCAGGCATCCATTCCACCATCTACCCTTGTCTTCATCCCTCCTGCTCCCCCATCACCTACCAGACATCAGCCCTTGCCTTCACTCCTTCTTCTGCCCTATCAACCCACCTCACTATCCACCCTTGCCTTCATTCCTCCTCCTGCCCATCTCTCTGCTCTCCCTAAGCTCAGGGTGCTCATTACCTGTTCTCCCCCTCCCCTCAATGCTCATTAATTACCAGCCCACGTCTCTGGGGCCAGACCTGTTAATGGGGTGTAGGGAGAGCACCCGCTCACTCCCCCTCCTCGCAGCTCCGCAATTCTTATCTCCGAGATCCCACTTTGCTGGCGGAGGAGCGAGGCAGGACGCTGCTTCCCTGGGGAATGGCAAGCCAAGCGATAACGAAATCGCAGCGCAAGGAGAAATTACCTTGCCTGAATTTTAAAAACTTCTTGCTGAGGTTGCCGTGGTAACTGAAAGGTGCATCACGTTGCTCTGACAACCCCGAAACAGCCAGGTTTTTTGCCTGGCGGGCTCTGAAGCGGCAGGTTTGGGGAGGGAGGAGCCCGGTGTGGTGGGGAGAAGGGATGTTCAGCCCCGAGCATGCAAGACAGAGATGTCTCCCTCCCCATAGCCACCAGCTGCATCACTACCCCACCACTATTTCCAACCTCTCCCCATCCATCTCTCCCAGGAAACAATGGAGAAAGAGGACTGAGGAGGTCCAAGCCCAACCATGCAGTCCTCTGAGAAGGTGGCAGGGTGGTGGGAGGGGAGGGGCCCATCCTGCTGTGGTCATCCTGGGCACTGCAGGAGTTGCTGGAAGCCCCAGCAGGCAGCCTGGGGCCCTCTCTGCACCCTGTTTGGGGAGTGGGTTGTGCACCCAGCAGAGCTTTGGGCTCCAAGACCCCGGGCGAGTGCCAGCAGCATTGTCCCAGTCCGTGTAAATCACTCTGCCACGGAAATAGCCCCAGTGGGGTTGAAAAATAGCAGGTGACTCACGCAGAGCAAAGGGTCCAAAATAGCCCCTCCGGAGCACTCCTAAAATTAGTCTCCCTCCCGGGAGGTCCCAAGCGCTGTGTCCTTGCCAGGGCACAGCCACGATGTTGAGCCTGCCTGGCTGCTGCCACCATGGCCACTTCCCTCTGGGGTGGGGGGCACAGGGCTCCCTTTGCTGGTCCTATGCCTCCAGTATCTCCTGAAAACCCACCCTTGGGTGTGACTGAGCCGTGCATCTCTGAGTCTGTCACATCCATGTGGCTCCTGTGGCTGCAGGCTGTTTCTCAGGGGATGCCCCATGCAACACTCATGGGCCCCCAGCAAGACCCAGGCACCAAAAAACACAGCCTTGGAAGCTGTGAGCTAGCAGGGTACCAAGGACATAAACCCCATCCTTCTCCCTCTGCTCGGATTCCAGTGGGAGGGATGCCGAGGCAGCAGATCAGGTGTTCCCAGCCACAGTGGGTCCCACAGACATTCGGGTTTTCCCACACCAGCTCGCCCACCTCCTCGTTCCACCATGGCAGGGCAGCATCAGCCTGCTGCTCCACCCGCTGCTGGGAGGCACACGGGCCTGGGGGGGACACATGGAGGGGCTCCGGGAGCAGCAGCCGCTCTGCTGGCACGGCCGGGAGTGCTCCCCGTGCCGGGCCACCGCTCCTGCGCGGGTGAGCCGTACCCAGTTAATTAGAGGAAGGGATGAATAATTCCTTTTTATAATGCAACGTCGCACGGCAGATGCCGTCTGCCTCGGCGCGCCGCGCGCGGGAGCCCGCGTTATTCTGCTCTCAGCAGAGTTATTTATACACTGGGACATTTTTCAAAGCGCCGCTTTGATGGTCTTCCACCAGCTCGGAAAAAAAAGTAGTCCATCCCAAAATAACCCGAGTGAAAGTCACAGCTCTTCATTACGCAGAGCTTCAACCGGGGGGCTCGGAGAACAAAAACCCGTCACATTCCTCCCATCAAATCCACCCTTTTCAAGTGCATTTCAAATAGGTTCAAACCGCCGCGGCGGCGACTAGACGAGCGCTAATGATGCTGCGGGCACATCCCGCCGGGGAGACGGATGGGGCTGGGGGGAGGTGGGTTTTAAGAAGCTTCCAGAGCCGACAGATGTTTTGGGGTGCCCAGGACAGGATCCTGGGAGGACCGCAGTGGGATATGCTGGGAAAAATGCAGTCCCTCTCTTGCCTGGTTTTCGTGCTGCAGGAAGCAGTTTCTCCCCCCAAACCGGGCTTTGGAGGAGGGGAACAAGCACCAAATGAATTTTTCTTAGGAAGGAGAGCAAAAAAGGCCCAGTCTCTGTTTCTCAATTGCACCTGCATGCACACACCCCTCAGGTCTGGTTGCTGTTAAAGGGGAAAAAACAGGGCGGAGGTAAAGAGATTCTTGTAGGTGGTGACAAATTCCTGTGAAAACGTTTTTGATATGAATTCGTCTCCCATCCAAGTTCCCTCCCGGCAGACACGGTGAGCAGCTCCCCCCCAGTCCCATAGCTGGCAAAGGATCTGAGCTGCTCACCCCTCTCAGCCCGCCAGGTTCGGTGGGGCCGGGGGCCTGTGGGTACCCCACGGGAGGCTCAAGTTTTCCCCATCACCAAGCTCTGGCTCACTCCCTGCATCCCCGGGGCCCTGTGTGCAGCAAGGCTCATAGTGGCCTGCACGCAGCCCCTCGGTCCCACCGCCCAACCCTCCCGTCTTCTCCCCGCGGGGCTCAGCTCCACTGCCCCCGGCGCTGCGCAGCCTCCAGCCCAGCGCGCCGCGGCTCCGGGGCTGCCTGGCTGGTGATCGACGGCTCACTGCCGGAGGCAGGGAAGAGTCTCGGCTGGGAAAATCATTTCTTTACCCTCCAAATCTGCCTGTTCCAGCATTTCTGCGGGCTGGAGCAGCTCCCCTGGGAGAGCCTGCCGTTAGAAGATGCTCAAGGGCCCAGGACAGTGTGAGCTGCCTGGATAGGGGATAAGCATGTTGGATGTAGCCACAGGTCCTAGGCCTCAGGATCCCAGCTCCCATCTGTTTTTGCATTTTTCCAACAACAACAGAGCCCCCCCCCACCCCCCAGGGCTGCAAATTGTGTCCACGTTGCTGCAGATGGTGAGTCAATTAAAACCATCTTTTTTTCCCGCCCCAGTGGAGAAACCTGGACCATGCAGCTCCCAAGCCAGAACCGAGCTCTTGGTCAAAACAACATCCAAGTAGCCAGGGGATAAGGGACACACCTCCCTTTCCTCACCCACCCTGGTACGGTGGGGCTGGGGAGGAAGAGTGTCCAGGATGACATGGCCACTGCTCCAGGGCCACAGGGGTTCCATGCCACGGGGCACGAGGGGGTGCTGGTATAGTGAGCCCCTGGAGCAGGGTGCCAACACCCTCCCCAGCCCCCCTTATCTGTTCACCCTCTCCCTTGGCTGTCCTCTTCCTGCCCTTTGACCATCCCAAACAGGCAGGCTGCTGGGGTGCCACAGCAGTACCCATGGTGTGCTGGCAAGATGCTGCACCGTGGCCCTGCCCATCCTTCCACCACAGCCCCACAGCTGAAGCCAGAGCTAGGTGGTTGTGGGGCATTTGGGTAAAATAGGGAAAACTGTTCCAGGGTAATTCCAAAGCCGTTAGGACACATTTAGTAGCTCAGGAGGGGATAGAACAGCGTGGTGGGGAAGAGGAGGGGAAGCAGCCTTGTTAAATCCCCTGCGGCAGAGTGGGGAAAGGCACTGGAGAGGAGCACGGGCAGGCACATGCCCACACCGGTGCATAACCTCACACGTCTGTGCCCCCGGCCCCAGGCTCTCCCGTGGCAGCAAACAGCACTTCCCCCTCCACATCCTCTTCTGGCATCAGGATATGAACCCGTGGAGCTGTGGGCGCCTGGCTTTGACTGATGCTCACCCAAGGTTCTCTCAGGTCCTGCTGGGCTTTTTGGCAGGGCGAATGCAGGAAAGCCAACCCAATCCACACAGTCCTGGGGCCTCTGGCAGCCCCAACCAGCGGCACAAGGAGGTGTT
Source organism: Notiomystis cincta (assembly GCA_013398075.1). Taxonomy (NCBI): domain Eukaryota; kingdom Metazoa; phylum Chordata; class Aves; order Passeriformes; family Notiomystidae; genus Notiomystis; species Notiomystis cincta. The sequence continues at coordinate 23,573 of VZRX01006172.1, forward strand.
CCTGCCTGCCAGCAGCATTTCAGGGACTGTGCTAGAGAGCAAGGCAGGCCTGGGGCTGCCCATGCAGAGTGCTGAGCTCTGCCACGGGTTGGTAACTCCGGCGATTAAGGAATACTCAGGAGGAAAGCTGTTCACACTGATGGTTTGGCTGGTTTCCTCGCCTCAATTAGCACACAGGAGCTCTCAATGCTCCAAAGGCCTCCTGGAAAGTCAGGGCATAGAAGGCTTGGGAGTTCTAATATTAATAATGCTGAAAGCCAGCCAGAAAAATCCCAAACTTTAAAATTACACCAGCAGGGTCCTTAGATTCTGCATATTGTAGGTGCTGGAAGGAGCTGCGGGCCTGTTGGAGCCAAGGCCCTAGAAGTCATCCTGGTAGCTGCCCTGTGCCTGGAAGGAGCCTCTGGCTGCAGTCCTGCTCTCATGTACCTATTGCCCATGGCAAAAGGCACAGGGTCCCTTTGGGTGTCCCCCCTAGCCCCCTAGCCTGGTGTCTCCACCTGCTCTGGGGCTTAGTGTCTTTACTTGTTCATTGCTAGCCACTGAGAGATGTTGTGGCTGCTCAGCGATAGGGAAACCAAAACATAGGAGTGCAGTGAAGCTCTGCCCATCCAGGGACTACTCTGCTTCTCCTCCAGCCACTGCCCAGCTACACAAGTAAGCCTCTCTCCAGTATGCTGTATCCCTCTGCATTCCTGGTGGGACCAGCTTCAGCCCCCCAGCATTTTGGGGCCCAGCACCTTTTTGGGGCACCCTGCATCAAGCTCAGGCTCAGCGGCTCAGCCCCAGCAGGATCGGCGCACTGGCAGCCCTGCAAGCCATGCCCAGGGCAGCTCCCTCCCTCGCTCCGAGGGGGATCCTGCCTTGTCACTGCACACTTCGGGGGCTGGCCCCATCCCAGGGCTTCTCCTCCCACCCCCACAGAGGTCGTCCCCGGGGAGGCAGGGACACCATGTCCCTCTGAAGGCTGTGGGCCACAGTGCATTCAGTCACGAACAGCCACACTGTGCTGCCTAAATAGGAGGTGCGGGCGCTGGCAGGCGGCAGGCAGTGCCTGCAGCCCTGCTCCAGTGCCTGCAGCCCTGCTCCAGTGCCTGGCATGGAGGTCAGGGGCATGCCTGGGAAAGGGGGGCTGCATGTTCCCCCCAGCCTCTCCTGTTCCCTGGGTACCCAGCAGCAGTGCTGTAACCCATGAAGGGGGGCTTTAACCCATCTAACCAAGAGGGGCTGGCTGCAAGCTCAGGACCACATTAAATCCTTGCCCCAGGAAGGTACCCATGCTTTGGGCAGTTATCCCCCACGAGCAGCTCCCTGTGCCCCCATGGCACAGCTCCTGGCTCCCCACTGCAACTGTTCTGTGGGAGGCACCAGCTGGGGCTGGCTCAGCTCCTGGCACTGGGGCAGCACTTTGCTGCAGCAAGGAGGGAGTGGACCTGACAGGAGAACACTGAGCTGTGCCCCCTGCAGGCCCTCCCCTGTGCCCGCTGCATCACCCCTCGTCAGGAGGATGCACTGGGACAGGGATCAATGAGCTGGGAAGAAGCTGAGCTACACAAATGCACTTTATCGATCCATCAAACCCACCTGCTGGGAAATAGACCCCCCCATTTACAGCCCAGAGCAGCAAAGCACTTTGCTGTGTTGCCAGCCAGGACACGCAGGGACTGGGGGGAGGCTGCCACAAGCACACAGTGCCCCATGACAGCACACCCTGCCTGCCTTCCCCACCATCACCCTGAGGGGAAGCTGGGGCAGGGAGCTGGCACTGTTAGGTTATTTCAAGCTTCCTCCGTGGAGCCGAAGAGGGAGTATCACGCGCTAGGACAAAGCCCCGGAGCCCTGGCAATGCTCGGCAGCCCTGCACAGACGAACGCTCCACGACAGACTGCCACAGCTGGGCCACTCCTGCCACCTGGTGGAACGACCCGGGGCCTCTGGCAGGGACCCCAAGCCCTGCAGTCCCGGTCCTGAGGCAGGGGTGGGGGAATTCCCCACCATGGCTCACCCCAACCAGGCATCCCTCAAAAATCAGGCAGCGGCCTGACCGTGCGACATGGGGACAGGTGCAGCCGCAGCAGCAGGCAAAGCAGGATTAATCCACTCCAAAAAGCAGCCGCAGGAGGCTGGCCTTGACCCCTCCCTACAAGGGCTTTGCATCAAGCACGAGTGGTGAAGCTGCCCCTGCTTCATAGTACCCCTTTCCTATACCCACTGCTGGCTCAGCTTTGTGGGGAGGCTAAGCAAGACCCACAGCCAACAGCCTAAGTGAAGGTAGAGCTCAGGGCTGAAATCTGCTCTGCTCATCTTGGCTCTTGGGAAGTGTGAACAAGGCACAGCACGGGCAAAACAGGACAGCTGCAGGACACCTCTGGTGAACCTTGTCCTCCCATCACCCAGCCTGCTGCAGCTCCCCACAGCATCGAGGTAGGCCAGAAAAAGCCGAGGTGGAGCACATCAACCTTCCCAGAGGTGCCACACGTCATCCCCCCTCCCTGCCAACCCCCTGCCCACCACAAGGCCAGCAGGTAACACCCAGGGGCTGACACTGCTGCTGGTCCTCCCCTGCTCCTACAGTGATGGCAAGGAAGGGCTACAGAGATATCTGATGCTCCACCAGCCACTGTCCATGGTGGAGCTGTGAGAAAGACGCTGAGAACAAGGCACAGCACGGGGATGAAAGGAGGGAGGCGAGTGGAGAGCTGCATGGAACGGAGACTCCAGGATGAAGTCTCATCAAGAAGAAGCAGAATGACAGAAAGGACGAGTAGCATTGGCAACTTAATTCTTCATTCACCCACTGAGAAACAGAAATAGGATAATTTTTGGATGTATTTCATTTGGAAATGAGCCAAATTGGCAACTAGAATCAAAGTCTTCAAAAAGTCTATACAAAGATATATCATACAAAATGTACAGGAAAATTCTCAAAAAAAAAAACCCAGACAGACAATACAACAAAAGGAGAGCAGAGACAGTTGGAAAGCACAGCTAACAGATCCTGCTGCTGCTCCAGAGGGCAGGAGCAGCACCTGGACAACACGCTAAAACACAGAATACATTACACTATATACACGACCATACAAAGATCAGCCATCCCCTTTGGTCTAACCAGGAGCTCTCCAGCATGAAGTTGGGTCAGTTCAAACAATCTGCTCATGGAAGTGTTTGTGACATGCCGAGCAGGGAACAACGTCCAAGGGAATGAAATGGTCAACTCTAAACCAAAACCAGGATACAGCCAGGTCACCAAGGCTATGGAGTTTAACAGTCAGTTCTTGCTAACAAGGAAGTGCTGTGCAGGCCAGAGGGGTTACTCCATCTCCGTGAAGCGAGCGAACATGGCTTTCCGCACTGCATCTTTGTAGGAATCTGCCGTGGAGACACCGTAGGAGCTGCCCTTGGCTCCCAAGCCAGCTCCTCTCATTCGTACTTGGGCCTGCAAGGGAAGAGAGACACGCTTCAGCTCTGCAGCCAGTGCCCAGACCACCACGAGGGCACCACCAAAAATCCCATCAATCCAGCCAGCTTCCCAAGCTTCCCTGGGGATCCCCACAGTCATACATACCACCACGGACACCAGGAGACTGGGGTCCATGGAACACCCAATCCTCATGCTTCACACTACTCTGACCCCACTCCAACTGCACAGAACAGTTCCTAAGCTAGAGCACAGGCAAGGCCAGGAGAGGCAACGAGCGGAGGGAGGACAGCCCCCTCCTGGAGTACTGGGGCCACAGCACCTCAGGAGTCAAAGTGCCAAAGGGAGGAAGAAAAGCACTGCCCTGCCTCTGCTTCAGCATCGGATGGGACAAACATGAGCAGGAGCCAATGCTGAGGTGGCTTTGCTGTGGCTGGCAGTTTATTCCTTCAGAGCTCTTCTGCAGCAAGTGCTTCTGGTTAAAAAAGGAAAAAACAAAGGCACCAAACCTCCTCAAGGAGACATCCCTCTTTACTTACCTCAATGGGTGCTGTGATGCCCTGGCATTTTCTTCCCAAGCCCGAACCTTCCCTCCAGCCCATGGCCTGTAGCATCTTGTTCCCTATATTACTGTTGTCAAGGCCATCTTTGGTGGGCTGCTCGTAATTCCTGCAGGAAGAAGAGATGAGTTAACAAGTTACCCACACTGCTCATGGTGCACTGCAGCAACTGCTGAGGAGCTTTCAGATACGTACACTGTGCCTGCGTCATAGACCTTCTTGCGCTTGGGCTCCGGGGGCTCAGGGATGCCGTACTTTTCCCGCCTCTCAGCTGCTCTGTCTCTGTATTTCATCTGCAGAAAGCAACAACAGTCAGAGTGGATCTCAAGATGCTTTTGTTCAGCTTTGAGCTATGGGGTCAGATAAATGCCTGCTACTACAGAAGGCTGCAGAATGCAGCCCACTAACACCACCAACAGCAGAGCCCCAGACCCAAGTCCCTGGAGCACCATCTGAACCAGCACTGGGGCAGGAAGAGACTTGCAGGTTTCTAGTCCCAGTCCGACAGCCCTGAGCTAGAGGAGAATGAGCCTTCCCTGCTAAGCCATATCTGAGGAACAAGGGACACTTCTCTCCATCTAACAGGGCAGCTCTGAACCTTGACTGGGAAAGGGGTTGGCTTACAAGGATGATCTCAAGTGACATGTGTCAGGACAAGGAGAGCTCAACAGATCACCTGGGCAGGTTTTCCATTAGCTACTCATCTGCTCATCTAAACACTGACCTCTCTCTCACGCAGCTCCAAGGCTTCAAGTTCCTGCTCGGAAAGCTTTGATCTCCTATAGATATCCATGTTTTGCTGAAACAAGAACACAGATTCACTTTAACAACATGAAACGCACGACAGCTCTTCTTAAATGAAGGAGCTGACTTTTGGGACAGCAACAATCCACCTGCAGATTTTTGCTTTAAGAGAAAGTTTTCCAAAAAGCATCATGCCTCATGGCTTTGGTTCACACACTCAATTATGACAACCCAGTATTTTCCTCACCACGCAGGGTAACTACCTTGTGCAAGTCGGACAGCTGCTGGTGCCGAATTAGAGCATCTTTGTTTGGGAACTGCCTTCTACAAAGCAGACAAGCCATCTTCTTCCAGTCAGTCAGCTTCTCCTCCTCATTCTCCATCCTTTCCAGTAAGTCCTCATCGTTATCACTGTCACCACTGTAGGCAGCCACAAGGCCACGCTGAAAAGGAAAGACAGCATTAAGAGGAGTGCAACAGTGCCACCACAGTTCAGAGAGCACAAAGAGGGAACAAAGGCTGCAGATGTGTACCACAGGAGGAACCAGCATGCTCCCATTACTAAGGATGGAACCACAGAATGCTTGAGGTTGGATGGGATCACTGGAGGTCATCAGTCCAACCTCCCTGCTTAAGCAGGGTCCCCCACCTAGCACATACTGCTCAGGACTGTGTCCTGATGACCTCTGGGTATCTCCAGGGAAGCAGACTCCACAGCCCCTCTAGGAAACCTGTTCCAGTGCTCAGTCACTCAGTGACTATACTAGTTCTTTTTCTCATGTTCCCCTGGGTCAGAGATTCCTAAGGGCTGGCCTTAGCAGTGAAGACTGAAACAAAGGTGTTCAATATTTCAGCATTCTCTGCCATCTTTGTTGCAAGGGTTGCTGTTCTATCAAGTACTGGGCCCACACTTTCACAGTACTGCAACTCAAGAGAAGTACATACCACAGTGGCTACCAGACAGTTCCCCCTAGCCAAACAATACTTCTAAGTACAGCCTATGTAGAAACCTCAAAACCCCAACTGAGCTCAAGCTTAGAATCACAGCTGTCCTCAGTGTATCTCAGTCACCCAGCCTACTGCACATCACTGCAGTCATCAGCATCACTTTTTACAAGTGCCATTGAAGACCAGGTTGGAAAGCAAGTGTTGGCTAGAGCTCCTCTACCATACTCACCTTTAGTGGATTTTCATCATCCCCATTTTTCAACACCTCTGGCAAGATCTGCTGTCGCTCAGACAGAGCTCCCTGGATGAGACAAGAATGCCATGAGCATGGAACTCTCTGTCACACCACTCCCCACCACACACCACTGCCAGCACCTTCACCTTTTTCTCAAAGAGGGCAAAGCCTGCATCTGCAGCTGCTGACTCCTTCCGCTCCTCCTCCCTGGTACTCAGTGGCTGGAAGCTATTCTTGAAGTTCTCTTTCTGCTTGTTCAAACTCTTTGCCCAGCGCTCCATGTCTTTAGCAATCTGAAATGCAGAGTGGTTTGCTCACACAGCTCCTCTCAAAGCTATCAATCTCTTATGACACCCATTCAATCTCACATGCAGTTTCAGAACAAGTCAACCCACTACCTTTTATTTTTAAACCATGGGACACTGGATGTAGTACAGCTGTTTCCCTGTATACAGTGTTCAAAGATAACACAGCTTGCTGCTTTTACTGTACAAACCCTTCTTATCAAGCTAATCCTCTAAGTGACGGCTCAGTTATACTCCCACTGATCCTGGCAGGATTCCATAAGCACTCCTCCTATGCAGGGCTTATTTCTGCACTGAAGCCTTGCCAACTCCACCTCTCCTCAGCCCCCCACAATGCCTGAAAATTGAAGGCACGCACCCCACTGAATAACCTAGGATTTCCTTTGTTACAAAAAAAGAGAAATATTATCCTGTTCCACAGAGAAGAGTTCACCCCAGTTATGAACCAACCCATAGTATCTTTTACCCATTGGGCTGTTTTACTTTTAGGCTTCTCTTTCTTCTCCTTCACTTCTTTGGTGGTGGTTGTGGTAGTTGTCTGTTGGTACGTGACACCTTCTGCTGCAGGCATGTAGGTCTCCTTTTCGCCATCCCAGTACAGGTACTGCTGGGTTAAGGCATTGTAGTAATACTGCCAGAGGGAAGGAGAGGCAGACAGTTAAACACCTCACATGAGCTCAGTGTCCACGGGAGAACCCAAGCAAGCTGATTCACACTACTGCACCACACGGGAAGGCGTTTTGTAGAGTCCAAAACAAGTTTTGCAGACTCCACAGAGGAGTCGAAAGGCAGGAAGTGGCTGAAGCCTCTGTCCCCAAACACAGGTGGTTCTGCCCAACAGCACTATGGAGAATCTTTTGCTTCTCCCAAGAGATGACCCACCAGAGCCCAGAGCCGGGTGCACTTTGCTGGGCACTCCGCAATGAAACAGCTCAGTTACAGTGGCTGTGACAAGTGCTAATCCTATATGGGCCAAACGTGGAGGAAAATTAAGGAAAAGGAGAGAAAAATGCAGGGCTATACCTGAGGGAACTCAAGTCCCAGCCCTACACACACTGCTGAGAGTTATCTGCAACATTTGGTATGTTGTGCACTTCAAATGTCACTCGTATGATGAGAGATAGGGAACTAATGGACCTTAACAGTTAAGACATGTGGGAAGAACTTGTGTTTACCTGGGAATTAGGATCATAGTAGAGCCCTGTTATAGGATCATAATAATATCCTGAAGATTCATCATATTGGTAGGTGGAAGTATCAGGGACAGCTGTAAAAAAATTAAAGTGTGGGACATGGTCGTTCCAGACGAATTCAGACAGGCATCTTTCTACATTTCAGGTAAAACTCGAAGATTACAGCAGTCACGACGGCAGACACGTCTGTAATGGGCTCTTAATCACCCGTGCAGCCAACGCTCTCCAGGGGCAGCTTCACCATGACATGGTGATGGAGCACTTGGCCAAAGCCAAGTCTCTCTTGCTACAGTGACAGAAACCTGTCCCCAAGAGCAGCTCCTGAGCACTTACCGTACTTGGTTCCAGGCACTACGCCAGTTGGAGGAGCCGCCTGTGCCTGAGTGCTAGTGGTAGGTGGTGCTGACTGTGTCTGAAAAAAACCCAAACCACAAACCTCAATTAGAAAATCTGTCAGCAAGAAAACAAGGACAGCGAGCCAAGGCGTGAGGAGCGCACCCCACGCATACGACAGCAAACACCTCCTCACCAGCATGCTTGGCACTCACCTTTGGCAAAGAACAAAACCATCACAGAAAAGAAATGGCAGGTGACTTATGACCACAAGCACTGTGACTAACCCACAGATACTCAGAAGCTTTGCTGTACCACCCACTTCAAAAAGCAAAGGCTACAGCTAAGACACACATGCCAGGCTTTAAAAGCAAGGACTCATCAGTGCTGTAATTACCGGAGAGTCAGGTGAGTTTGTCTGCTGATTATACAGCTGAGGACTCTGGGACACAACTGCAGCTGTCGTCGTAGTGACCGGAGCTCCTGCCAAAAGAGAGCAGCAATGCATAGGCCAACTAATTTGTAAAACAGCACTGCATCCTAGGGCTAAAATTACTTTGTTTATAGTTCCAGCTACTAATTCCAGCTCCAGCAGCCAAACAAGGCAATAAACGTTCAAAAGGAGATAGATACACAGTGGGTATCTTCTATCCAGACAAGGAATAGTTTCCTTTTCAGGAGGAAATATTCTGTTCCCAAAGTCAGCAATTCTTGGCTTCTACAGCTGATTATTTGCTAGAGCTGCTTACACTGCTATCATAAATTCAAGGCCTTTGTCAATAGTCTGAAACAGAGGCTTCTCTCTCATCTTGCAGGAGAGGTTACACTTCAACACATGTGTTACAGTTTAGTAACACATCCTCACTCACACATCCTGGGAGCAAAATGAGCCAAGTCTTCTTGTACACAGCAAAATAACACAAAGGCTGAGGCAAAATACTACTGCAAAATTATCATTACAAATAACTGCTTCTCAGAAGCTGGAAGCATTACCTGATATGGTAGCTGTGTCTGTGTCCAACACTCCTCCTTGATTTTGGTAGTACTGCTGATAATCCTGGGAATACTGCAAAGGGAAATGAATGACAACACAGGGTGAATAATTTTCATTCCCAAATTATGACAACCTACTGGTTAAAGCACCATCTCTAGTACTAACCTGAGCATACTGTGAGTATCCATCCTGTCCTGACTGGAGATAGCTGTAGTCAAGGGTGCTGCCCTCTCCAGTCTGTGGCTGAAATTCAAGAAGGTAGTTTTTGTCATGGACAGGTAAACTACTTTATTAAAGAATTTCATGCACCCCACTGCCGAGGCTCCAAACTGTGGACCAGATTTGTCATGGCTGGATCTGCCATTCAAGTGTTTAACCAAGCAATTGGCCAGCAGGGCAGTTACATGGGCTGCATTTTAATTTTCAGGAAAGGAGGATTATGAGTAACAGTCTCCAAATCATACCTGAGTGGATGACCACTGAGCTGCAGCAATGGCTGTACTTGCCACAGAGAAGGCGCTGACTCTGTTACCATCTGGGAGAAGCAGGTCTCTGCAATCACAAAAATCAGGCACCTGAGTAAGTACTGCTTTTTCTGAAGCGTCTCCCTGTGCAAGAAGCTGGAGTCTGCCCTCACACAGAGATTTCTTGGCAGTTATAAAACATTCAGAATGTAATGAATGAGCCGAAATACTGCTTGGCAAGTAAAGGAACTTCAGGTTCATTGTTGTAGAGTCAGTAACAAGTCAGGAGGTCTCCAAGGAAACAAACATGCTGTGCACACAAGCAGTTACGGTGCTATCTTCAGAGGACTGGCAACAGGGAACATTGCTTTCACTCTTCTCATACACAGAGAAGAGCAGGATGCATGCAACCAAGTGACTTAAGGGAAGCAAAACTTTGGAATTAGAATAAGCTTAAGAAAAGCCAAGAGAACTGGCTTAATAAAAGACAAGAAAAAAAACATCCAATATAAAGGGAAGGGGTGGGTGTGTGAATAAGAAAAAAAAAGCAAAACCCAAAAATGCAACTGACTGGTATTACAACTCACTTTCTGGCACTCTTTGCAAAGTCAACACCAATTGTTTTGCCATCAATTTTTAACGGTGGCTGGAGACTTTGTAAAATCTGCAGTAGTTGAGAAGCATCCTACAACAAAAAATACTCATTATTATGAAAGGCAGTGTACTGAGGGGGGATTCTGAAGTTCCCCAAACTCCACCTTTTCACATAGAGCTGTTGGAAAGAGCTAAAGATGTAAAAACACCTCCATCTCCTCATATTACACACATGCAGAAGAGCACAGTGAGACCCGTAACAACCCATGTGAAAACACTGAGCATTTCCTTGGGTCAAGTATTAAATATATCCCAAAACCTTAGCTTTATCAAGACACTAATTACTCCAAATCAAGCAAAACATCAGCAAAAACTCAAATCAAGCACCTGTTTTAATCTGACCACCTGCCTTCCTCTGACTAAGGCAGGTCCAAACACTGCTGCTCAAGTTTGAGGTACAGACTCAATGAACCATTTACGTTGGAAAGGATCTTTAAAATCGTTGAGTTCAACCATTAACCCAGCATTGCCAAGCCCACCACATCCCTCAGTGTCACATCCACCTCCAGGAACAGAGACACACTGCCCTTCAGGGACCCCATACCAGCATATGACCTCCCTGAAACTTAGGAGGCTTTTCTAGTACCTCTGCAATTTCCTGTGTTTCAATTTATGGCTGGTGCATATTGTCCTATCCTTAAGTATCTCTGAGAATACTGCTGCCCTTACACCCTCCCACTGGATGCTGCTGAGAAGAGCAACATCTGCCTCCTCTCTTCTCAAGGTGGAAAAAGCCTAATTCTATGCACCTGCTCCCACACTGCATGCCCCAGATCTTAGAATCTGTCAAAGAAGTATGATCCCACATCAGTATTTTTGCAATCCAAGCACGGAGCTAGGCTGCAATCCAGAACAGCACTCTGCTACAAAAATAGCTTTTCAATGTGCTCCCAACATCCCACCACCTTCTTTCAAACTGCAGCTATGTATTATCAGCTCTGACATAGTGTCCGTCAACACTCCTTGAACCAGGCCAGTCCCTTCAGACAGCTCAGGGCTCTAAATGCTGCAGGGAGAGAAAGAGGTTCACCAGCTGTTTCTCTCCAGAACACCAGTAAGGTCCTCACCATGGCAGAAGACAGCTGCACAAATGCAAAGCCTCTGTTCTGCTGAGTCTGCTTGTCTTTGATAAGACGGATATTATTGACTGCCAGAGATGCATAGGGAGACAAGGCAGTCATGATGGACTCCACTACTGTGTGAGGAGCGATGTTTCGGAGAATGATGGCTGAGGAGAAAAAGTACCACATTAGCAGTGCACAGCCTATTTCAAATCCTTCAGCTGGCAGGCTGAGGTACGGGAAGGATTTTTAGTACCCGTGTTTACATTTCACATTCTAGAATAAGTCAAAGGTCACTTACTATCACAGTAATAATCCACAGACTGAACGGCTTCTGCTGCTCCAGGTGGCACCTCCTGTTCTGAATCTTTGGATGAGGAGAAAATATTTCAGTCAGGACATGGCTCATTCACTTCAAGCTCAGCATTTCATAAGCCAGTCAAGAACCTACATGGAACTCTGGTTCCTACATAGGCCAGAAAGTTTCCCACAGAAGAGCATGAAAGAGATCATGGTAACATACCGAATTTGTCTGCTCCACAGCGGAAGCATTTTAGCCTCCTTCTGAAGTTGTAAAGACAGCACTGCGACAAACAAGAGAAGCAAAGTAAGAACTTGGGTCATTTTAATAATGTTGCATTTGCCGTACACTAACAAAACCCAGACATTCACACAAAGTAACACAACAAAGCTAAACCCGCCAGAATAATGCATAACATCCAAAGTCACCCTCATGTGCACCACAGCTGCTTTTCAGAACATCCCAGCTACTTTCTCCCTATTCATCCCAAATCAGTTATTTTAACTGTGTAGTCTTTACTTTACAATCTCAGGCACAGTGACTACTATAAAAAGCACAGTGTTAAAAGGGAACAACACGCTGAGGAATAATTTAACTTTACAGGGAACAGGAGCAGGTTTGATTCAGTGTCACTTTCTTTAAATGACTGAGCAAGTAGAGAGCTCAAGAGCAAAGACAAGCTCTCCCATCAAAACATGTGTTGTACCTTGTTGCAGAGCCAGTCCTCAAATTTAGGCCTTGGGTTGCTGTAGTGCATTGCAATCTGCTTCCCTTGAATCACCAGCTTTTTCTGCAAAAAAAGTGGTTTCAATTATTCCTGTATCGAGACACACATGTCCATTTTCCCATGGCAGAGCACCCTTCGGAGGAATCAGTGCTCCTGAATTAAATGGACAACATATGGGGAGGATGTGGAGGACAACCACCGCCACCTACACCCTGCCCATCCAATCCTGCAGAGAGGAGGACGAGGGCAGTAAGAGAATGGGATGTGGAGCAAAGATAAACAGAATCAGGGAGTGTTGAAAAAGCTGCCAAACACTAAACGCTGACATGGAACCAGAAAGTGTCTCGAAGGAGACAAGAGTCCTAATCTGCTGCATTCAGATTAACACATTTTTAGGAGTCTCTTTGCCCCCACATTTCTATTCACTTCTGGTATAGCACTGAGCGACTTTTAAAACATGTCCTTAGGTGACTGCTTCACTTCGTCCCCTACTCCAAACACCCCAGACCTTTCAACCACATTTGGATTTATTTTCCAAGCACACTTCAGAAGTGTCCCCTTGAAAATACAGTAATTCCTCCCAAAGGGACCCTGCTTAGACTTCTTGAAGGCTGGATTACAAGTGCCATCAACTGAAACATAACTCAAGAGTGGTTTCATTTGTCTACTGCATCAGTTCAATTGGAAGCCTGCACAAGAGGTTTGTGTTCTTCATTCAGGCAGGAGCTCTCCAAAATGAGTAACTAGATTGCACGTGAAGCTTCTCCAGGGGTAGGAAAAGTTCATAATGCTTTCAGAATGTCCTCTCACTCTGACTTCAGAGGAGTTAGGAATTTACAGCTATTAAGAAGCCTTGACTCTCAGCCTCACGCTTTGCCAAGCGTGGGTATGCAGAATGGCCTTTCAAAATATGGCTATCAACATATTTTGGTCAAACAGGTGGAAGCACATCTGAGGAAGTGCTATTAGAGGCCACACCCCAGACACTGCAATGGCAGAACCATTTTTATAGCAGGTTGCCTTTCTGCAGAGGTACCACAGTGCCAGGACCAGTGGCTTTTCTGGTAACAGGGTCTGACACAGATCTAGCACGTAGCATGAATACGGCTCTCACATTCTGCACAACTAAACAGGGCAAAGCCATTGCTCCTACCGGCAGGAGGGAGGGTTGGAGGGCCCAGCACTCACTGGATGTGCACACATAGAAACAAGGCTGCTGGCATAGTTGCAATACATCATTCTGTCATCTAACAGTCAGCAACCCGGCTGCTGGGGACAGGCTATGTTTTCCCTACTACTAAGGTGGCTGGTTACTGGAGTGAATTTGAGTATATTTCAATAAATTATGCATCAATACAGCTTTGTATATATTAAAAAAAAAATCAAGTGCTGAAAATATGCTCAGCATTAATTTCTTGGTATTAGTCTTTCCCCTGCAGCCACCTGCCCTACTGAGCAGCATGTCAGGAGAAGAGAATTCAAAAGCTGCTCTCTGGCTGGGGAAATCACCCATAGTGTGGGACATATGAAACACTATTCCAGCACAAGGCACATGACAACTTCCATCTCCTGGAACTGCCATGAATCTCATTATGGTGCCATTTCCTTATTATAACATGAGCAGAGCAGAAAAAGTCATCATGCTGTTGTAGGAGCACTGCATCGAATACTCAGGTGAAAGAAAAACCAGTGATTTGAGGTACTTTGCTCATTTCGAGAGTATTTTTAAGTTTTGTTGTTAAAATAGGTTATGAATACTCAAAAATATAATGAAAGCAAGTGCAATCTTTGCAGTGCTATGGGAATACCTCATGGGAAAACAAACCAGAGGATTCTTACTGCATTTTGGCTCCTTATCAATTCATAGTAACAAAAAAGCCAAAATACAGAGCCTAACAGATGTGAGATCTCACTCTCTGCCTGATTTAGCTGAAATGAACATGCATTTTCCTCTAGAAGAGCCAGTTCCCCCTCTTTAACCGGAGTAACAGATTACTGGCAAGAACTGACATGTCTCTTTCAGGGTTAATACCGAGGTAACACAGAGACACGATGCTTTCTCTGACAACAGAGAAGGAAACACCAAGTGGAAATAAGCTAGGATTTTCAAACAACTACTAGCCAAATCTTCGTGAGCCAATTAAATGGAAACCAAGTCATTTAAAACAACAGCACCTTTTACCAAAGTAGAACTTTCTCTACTAATTTCCTAATTTTACTTTATATGTCACAGATTTTAATATATACAAAGCTTTTATTCTTTTAAATCACTTATGTTTATGGAACAAACCACTCCTTCCACCTCTATTTTTCCTTTTTTTTTTTTTTTTTTTTAAACTGTACAGACTTGTTCCATTTTCAGGAATATCTAGACTTGGTGAGTGAAGCAACCTGATTGGCTTCCATCCAGCTGGTAGCATCTTGAAAGTGATAAAACTCCACGAAGGCGAAACCACGGCTTACACCTAGAGACAGCATTCAGATATAGACGGGATACTTGTGTTAGTCAGTTCCTTTAAAACAGGCGAATCTCTCTCCAACTGCTTCATTACTTCATGACAAAGCAGCTTTACAAATGCGACGTCAACTGCTGGGATCTGCTCGTTATTTTGCCATGGCAAGGAACCAAGCTGCCTTAACTGGCTACATTGCACTCGATTTGAATCCATGTTTAAGGGGAACCATGCAACAGACTACAAACTATTAAATGGGTTTATGCTATTATTACTTACCAATACCTGTTAACAAAACCCCCTGTAGACAGACTTCTTTTAACATGTTGACCAGCTATCTAAGTCTTCCAAAAAGCCACATTCCTTAGCCATGGCAAACCTTTTTTTTTTTTTATTGCATGTGCTTGCAGTTTGGGGACAATTCTGGATACTCTTTTGGGCTGGGGAAGAGGAAGACGATGTCAAAAACTGGATTAAGAGCTCTCACCTGTCTTTCTTTTCATCAGCCTCACGTCTGCAGGCTGAGGACCTTCAAAGGACTCAATAAGCTCACGAATCTGCAGGAGATTTTGATCCAACAGTTAAAATTTTCACAACTTGGGAGACAGAAGTCACAGAAATATCCTACCTTGCAGTACCGTGCAAGAGATACACAAAACAACGTTTTCAACACTATCTCAGAGACAAAGAAAACATTTACTCAGAACCCAACAGACTGATGAGCTTCTAAGTTCACATAATCTTTTGCTACATGCTAAACCAACTGTAATCCTCACTCAGGACACTGAATCGTCCAGAATCTGATCTTGTGTTTTGAGATTATCTGGACACTATTCAGCAAAGACTGTGCATCACCCCAAGTTTTCAAAAAGAACACTGCTGGTAATCCCTTTTCCTGCATGTTGAAATACCCTTTGCTCTTAGCAATGAAAAACAAGAAGCCTGCACTGCAAGGCTTCATGATGAATGTACTCCTAAGCCTCCTGCTAAAGATCTCATCCTCTCACAGATCTCCACGGGTTTTTCAGCTTAAAGCAGATTTGTGAAGAACGTGTCATCAAAGAAAAAGCTAAGGAGATGTCAGTTCTGCAGCTGTAACAAAGTTGCTTAGGCTGCTGCACAGGCAATCTAAGTCACTATGCAGAGGCATGGAAGAAAACCAAATACTAACAATTTTTTAATTCTAGAGCACAAAACAAAGTTTTTCAGCAGCTTTCACAGAAATCAGACTACATTACATGCAACAGGGCTGCTCAGTAGAATCAAAACCTATCTAAAGCTGCCCATTTATATGCTGACTGGAAATAATATCAGCAATACAAGTGCATCTTTCTTATGAAAAAATGTAGAAAAAAAATTAAAATTGTCTACACAACCAGAAGTAATGCTAACTTGAGAATTCAACTCCAAGTCTACACACTGAGTCGAGAATTAAACATTCATATAAATTATGCTACAGTTATTGCACAACTGAAGAGCTACAACATTAATATCTCACAAACAAGAACTGTCCTAAACTGTTTGTGCAATGTTTGACTGGGCTATGTTATTTGTATGCCGGAACCTACACTTGATTTCAAACACTTATGAAAATATTAGAGCAGTATATGGTGATTAGGAACCCTCAGTATCAGGAGGGTAACAAATAAACAATGAAAAAAACAAAGAAAAAAATCTCCATTGCAGAAATGGTGCAAACGTAATCTCTTTACCAGCAATTAAGGCATAAACACATCAGAGGCAGAGGCGAAGTCTTGACTAAAAACAAGCTGGGACAGCTCAGCTTTTACCCCTCGAATAATACTTGTGGGCTTATAACTTGGTAACCAAAATAACCCAGCAAGAAAAAAAAATTTAAAAGAACCAGAAAGAAAAAAAAATAACTATTAAAGCTTTAACATCTTTTATTGCAGAAGTTAAGACAACCAAGTACACGACGCTCGTCAGTACTTGCTCCGTCAGCTCGGCAGCAGCCATTTTGACTCCCACAGCTGTGCCCACACAAAGCAGCTTTGTGCCGGGCTAAGGAGCTCGGTGACTGTTTGTGACCCCATCGGTCACAAGTTCTGGCCTCAATAAAGACCAGAAAAACTGGTGAGTGCCACCTCTTTGTCTCTGTACCCCTCTCCTCTCCCTGAAATGGGGAGAAGCAGCAAAAAATATCATACAGAAAAGCAGCAAAGAGCAGGTAGTTTAAACTCCACTCTTAGGGAAAGCATCCGAACATGCGTGAAAAAACGAGTATTCGCGGCTTGTTCCGTTTGAAAGGGACCGGTTAACATTCAACTGACCTCTGTTACTTAACACTGAGAGTTTAAATGCTTTCAGGACTCAAAATGGCAGCGCGACAGCGCTAGAGAGGGGCCACCATGATGCAGCGCTCAACAAAATGGCAGCAGCCGCTTCGGCACGGCCCGGCCCTGCCCGGGGGGAAGGCAGGCACAGCCCTGCCCGGCTACTCACATCGTTCTCCGTAACCGTGATGGGGAGCCCACGCAACATGATGGTCTTGCTTTCTTTTTCATCGTTAATATCGTTCCTGTAGTCGTGCTCTCCGTAGTCGCCATCGGAATGGTACCCGTCCTCTGACTTGTCGCTGTTCCTGCGCTCCCGCTCCCTCTGGAAGCCAGCGCCCAGGATTAGCCACCGCGATTCCCTGCAGCGTGTCCCCACAGTGCCTCACGGACGGACGGGACAGCGGCCGCACGCTCGGGGCCGCTCCGCATGGCCTCGGGCAGCGCTCCAGGATCAAACCCGCTCCCCGTGCCCTCCGCCCCGCAGACCCGGCCCCGGCCCCCGACACGGCTGGCCCGGCGCGCTCACCTCGGGGCTATCGTAATCGCGGCTGTCGTAGTCTCTATCATAGTCTCGGCTATCGCGACTGTCGTAGTCTCGGCAATCGCGGCTATCGTAGTCCCGGCAATCGTAGTCTCGGCTGTCCCGGCTGTCGTAGTCGCGGCAATCGCGGCTATCGTAGTCGCGGCAATCGCGGCTGTCGCGACTGTCGTAGTCCCGGCAGACCCGGCTGTCCCGACTGTCGTAGTCCCGACTGTCGTAGTCGCGGCAGTCTCGGCTATCGCGGCTGTCGTAGTCTCGGCTGTCGTAGTCTCGGCTGTCGTAGTCGCGATAGTCATCATAGCGGTCACCGCGGCGCTCCTCACTGGACCTCTTGTAGTCATCCCTCCGCCGGCTGCGGGACTCCCGCTCGTCGCGGTCCTCCCTCTCCACGATGGAGCCGTAGCGGCCGCTCCGCTCCGTCCTGCTCACCCTGCGGGGCACAGCGGGCCGAGCTCAGAGCGTGAAGCGCCCGCCGCGACCC